>WBNO01014289.1:0-25073 GCA_013400575.1 Peucedramus taeniatus | reverse complement strand
TTTTTTTTTTTTTTCCCCCCCCCCCCCCCCCCCCCATTCAGTGAGGAAGAGATATTAATACTGCCAGTCCTGAAAATAACTGTGCAGGTATTTTCACCAGGTGTCCATGCAGACTTGTCTCCCAGAGGTTTTAATGAGTGGCACATGTTGGACAAAGAGAATAAGCATGTGAACAAGTGGGGGGCGGGGGGGGGGGGGGGCGGGCTTTAAAGACTAGAAAGAGCTGCTCTTGGGGTTAGTAATGTTAAAATGGATCATCTTTGATTTTCTTTTATGACTAAGAATAGCCTTTTCTCATAAACAGGAAGGAAATTGAAAGTCTTAAGAACTTTGCAAGTCATAGTGCCTTTCTAGGGTTTTGGGAGGATTTTGGAGGAGGAGGAGGAGGATGGTTTTGTTTATTATTGACTTTCAAGTCCCCAGAGAGGTGGAGCTTTGGATGCAGCAAAGCCTGCAGAGCATACCTTCATTCTGACCTGGGCATCTTCCCATACCACCTTGGGATTTACTTGAGCCCATGTAAGGTGGCTGCTGGTAGGTAATGCTCTCAAGACAGGTTTTCCCCCTTGTCCCCTTTGTTTTGAGGGACGGTAGGGATGTTCCTCCTGCCCTGCTCCAGAGTAAATACAGTACGATTAAAACAACGGGGCCACGTGTACAGGCTTGTGCTGTTGTGCGTAACCACGCACCTGGGAAGCCTGGGATGCTAAGCTCTTAGGTATATGGGTTGCTTAGTGAAGGATGAAGGGACCATGTGAGTCCGCGCTGCTTCAGCTGAAACTGAGGATTGGAAGAAAGATATCAGGCAGGTTTGAAAGTAAAGTACCCTGGCTGTGTACACAGATACAAAATAAAAAGTTTGTGTCAGTGGTTTATTTGGATTCTGCTTACAATTTTGGTGAATATTTAGCACTTCATCTAGATTTTTCTGGATTTTTCTTTCTTCATAATTCTCCATTAGCAAAGTCCCTTTCTGATACATTTCTTGTTGCTTTTCTTTTTAAAGCACTTTGAATTGAAGGGAAGTTGTTTTCTCTTTTCCCTTTTGCCAACCATGGCTATGTTTCCCCTATCTGACAGGAGGAAACCTTTGCTTCCTACCCAAGCCGACCCTGGGTAACCCTGCTGCAGCTGCTCACAGGAAAAGCCTGGGATTCTCAGTGCAAGCTGAAAGGCACATGCAAGAAAACTTTTTTTTCCCTAACTAACAAAAACCCACTGGAGAACTGGAAGATTTCCCATTGGTTTAATTATGGAGGTCTAATGAATTGCAAAAGTTAAAGAGGAGGAAGAGTTCTTTAAATGAATCTCAGCTGATTTTTTTTTTAATTGAGAGGTTTCTGTAGCCTAAGCTGGCAGGAGAAGAGGGGATTCTCCAGTGAGAAATCTAGAAAGGCCTGTCAATGTGTATTACTCTATTAAGCTTTAACCAAAATGAATCAGAAGCAACCAGGGGAGAAGGCTTTATGTGAAACAGACCCTCAGTTAAATAACCTCCATTACTTTATTTAAAACATTTGTGAGTACAATGTATGAGAAGTTGATATAGGCAGTGGAGTAGAAGGTACAGGCAGGGAATGAAATACCAGTATACTTTATTGTATACATGTATTTAGGAAACTGTTTCCAAGACTGTTTTCCTCATCCACAAAGCTGGCTTAGGGAGTATTTGCTTTGCCCATTTTCATAGTCACCCACTACAGTTTCCCACCTCCACCCCGTGCCTGTACAACTGTTTGTATTTAGGACTGTACTGGAAATCGGGTCTCTGGTTCTTTGGTCAGAGTAGTTAATCTCCTTTCAGGAGAGGCTAGAGGATAGACCAGTGCATTTTTGGTAGCTGCTAGGGAAAACTATATAGCACTAAAGCCAACGTGGGAAATCCTGTATTGTCATGGGTGACTCTTGGGATATTAAATCCCATTAACTACCCCCCAAAATAAGCACAAACTGAAAGCCCCAGACCCCTTGCAGAATCCAACTAGGTGGTCAGGTATGGGCCAGAAACTGGGGAAGGTTTTCTAACAGTAGCCAAGTGGTTTTGCTCCTCTGGGAGCTCAGCATGACTATTTTCTCTCTGCTTCTTGCTCCCCTATGCTCCTGGTATATACCAACATAGACTTATGGGCTGTGCTGCCTCTTCCTCTCCTCATGCGAAGAGTACGAAGCCAAGTATACCAGCAAAACAAGGTCGATCAGATGAAATACAAATGCTTTTTATTTTGCACTTCTTATTGTAGCTGCTGCCTATGGATGGAAGGATTTTCATGTCCCATTATCCTGTGACTTCCTTAGAGAATTGGAATAGCTTATGTTTGCAGTTCATTAAAGGGATTCTAATAACTAGAGGAACATGATGACTAATACAATGTAATTTATATAATAGCAGTCACATATACATCAGTCTTGTCCATACACTGGCGTTTCCATGAATGTGTTTAGTATGTCCTGCTCTCTCAACAGCATTTAGCATTTATCCAATGTCTTCTGCTTTCTAAGGAGATACAGGACCATTTATGCATTTATACACCATTTTCAAAACAGAGCCAGAGCCTTTGATGTTAAGTGTATAATGCCTGTGTAGAAAACTTGTCTCTGAGTAAGTTTAGTCAAAAGAGCTGCAGTTCAAGTGGCTGCTCTTAAAACATGTCTTTTGCCCTTGATAATTTCATGATAACTGTCATATCTATAGCAGTTCCTGTAAAGAGCGTTGAATATGGCTAGATGATATGACAGTAACACTAATTTAAGGCAAACTGCAGAGTTTTCAGAAGGGCTGACTACTTATATTGTATTTCTGGCAGAGCTTGACAGAAACCCTACAGGATTGCTTGGCCATGCAGCCTGCCAGCTAATGCCTGCTCTTGCTGAAAGCATGTTAGATCCAAATTTTCTTCTGTTTTTGCTTTGCTTCATTGCTAGCAACAATTTCAGCAGTGTTGAAAGAGAAAGCTCTCAGAGAGGAGTTTCTTACAACAAAGCCAAGTAATCCCTCTTGGGCTTTGACTGTCGTGAGTTTAGCCCTGGTGCCACTTGTCCACATTTCACCCTTGGTGGGATTGTTCTGGTGCAAATATTTGGAGTGTTATTTTTGGCAAGTTTGGTGCATTTTCATTTAAAATAAATCAAGCAAATGCCTCTGCTACACATCAGAATAGCCTTGTCTTTGATCTTGGCATAGTTGAGAAGTGCAAGGGGGAAGGAAATAGGGAATCGATGAGAATAGTGTTTTTCTTGCATGTATTATTTGATATTATTCATCTCTCTGGTATGAAGGAATGTTGCTTTAGGCTGCAGAAGCTTTCTGTTTTCCAGGCAGTACCTTGTGTATGCCAACACCTGTTTTTATTTCAGATAATTTCTGCTCCGCTGTTCCTGCCTTCCTTCCCCCTCCTTCAGAGGAGGTGAAGGTCAGGCAGAATCCCCCTTCCCCTTCACTCAGATTAAAATCTCTCAACCTGTTAGTTCACTGGGACTCTTTCCAAGTCCTTAAAAGGGTTATTGGCAGAGCTTTAGCTGGTGCAAATCAGCCCAGCACCGTTGTTTCTCGGTGGCCCTCTGCCAGGCTCCATGAGCTGGAGGGCTGGCCAAGCAGCCCAAGTGATTTCTTATACCTCATTTCACCTTGCTCTTGTGTCTGAAAAAGGGTTTAATTTGCAAAGGAAAGATGCATGGAGGAAGAGTGGACCTAAGAATGAGTCTGTTCAATGCTGTGTGTGACTCAGCACCTTTTTTTACAGAGAGGCATTGCCACAGCCAGAATTAAGCAAGGCAGCAGAAAGGAACAGCAACTGAACTACCAGTCTTTTGGCTCTTTTACCATGTGTGGGGGATCAAGCATTTTGGTGCTGATTTGTTCTAGTCCTGTTAGCTGCATTAAAAAGGAAAAAAAAACCGCTAACAAAAAAGCCCTCTTCTTACCCCAAGTTTAGATGCACTGAGGGGAAGATTTTCACTCTTGTCCAAATTAAATTGAAGTTACTTTCTGCCTGGGTGCCCCTGTGGCTTTGCTGTCCCTGTCCTGGGGTGGTAAAGGTGGTGAGCGCTGGGTTTCCAGCCCTTATGGCTGGCTTGATCCATTAGTTGGTAACCATCAGTCAGCAGGCTACAGCCAGGCATCAGCCAACCCAGCTGGCTCTGTTGCAAGGCAGGCTCACAGGGAGGAAGGGCAAAGACCAGCAGGGTTTAGTATAATAAACTATCCCAGAGAAGCCTTTCAAAGAATGGTGAGTGAGAGCCCATTGTGGCTGTCTTTCCCACAGGAAAAGAGAAGGGAGGATACTAACCACCTTCGAGGAATGTTTTTAACAGATTGCAGGAGTTCATGTTGCTGACAACTGCAATTGCAGTTCTGGAATCAATACAGTCCCAGAAGTTTGAAGTCGCTTGACAAATTGCTTGTGAAAGAAAATCTCTCCTAGATAAATAATACATTTTCAAGCAAACCCTGGGCTTAGGAAAAAAAATAGCAGTGAACAAAATTCCCCACTGCTGCTTTGATAGCTTCATCCTGTTCCCAGCAAATTATAACCTGGCTAACATTGTGAAAGCAAGGAATGAGAGTCTGGCTGTTCTCTGCTATCATCTTAACAGAACCAAGGGTTGTTTGGAGCTGAAGGTGCTGTGAGCCTCTGCAAGCATCTGGTGCCTGCTACATAGATGTCAAAAGCAGGCTGGAAGGTCCAGATTGGTATTACATTCTGCACTATTCATAAGCAAAAGTGAACCAAGCACAGGGGAAAGAGATATTTGAGTTACTCCAGCTTTGAGAGTTGGATCAATAGCCCATTCTTCTAGATTTGTACACCACAAAATAATTCTGCTCCCAATATTCTGTTGCCATTTACATTTATGGACCGCCTAGCATTATTCAGTTCCAGTCTGTTTGGAGAAAACCTCTGTGTAACTGAGAGTCACAGTGTAACATCTTTTTACTTTACTCCATCCCTACAAGTTGACTTCAAGCAGCAGCAGAACAGCTGAAGGAAGAACTCGTGACTGTCTCCTGTATTTGCAGAGCTCCCTCCTTCCTCTTTGTATATATATAAATTAGCAATGGGTGGGGAAAAAAAATCATGGTGACACCAAATAAACTCTCTTAATTGACATGGAGTTTCTGTGCCACTTAGCATAAACACGGTAGAAGTAGAGATTTGCTGGTCCTTAAGTTCAGCCACACTGTATGGCTGGGAAATCCCACAAGGTGCAGGGATTGTTTTGGCAGGAGAGTCAAAGTTTATGGAGCTGTGAGCACCCCTGATGCCACAGGAAGAGCTTCAGCTGAGGGAAGCTGAGGAAAACAAAACCCATTGGCCAAGCATTGTGGCTCCATACTTAAGTCAACATGACATAGGTTTTGGAGACCAGTAGTACTTCAAACATAGCAGGCAGGCTAAGAGGCTTAAATCTGGGCTTAAATTTTAGCCTCACCACATTTTACAGTTGAGTAGGACTGGAATATCATTCTTTGAGCCAAATATCGAAATCTTTAGCCAAAGAATAAATGCTGCCATGAGGACTTTCCCATGAAGAGTAAAAGCTTAATGGGAACTGCTTTTTCTTATTACAGGTTTTACATTGGCATAAGCTATGGGAAGACTTTAAAGTCACATTGAATATATGGCTGGGGAGATATTAATCAAGTAGGCATGTATATTTTAAAGCCATAACCTTTAGTCCTGAAGCACAAACTAGAATTTAGTATGTTTGAGCACAAAAACTTTAAATGGGAAAAAATACTTATAATCTAGTTTTCGCATGAGGGCAGCTTTTGATCTTTATATTGATGGGAGGAATTTTTTTGTTATGAGCACCATTTCAAGGCTGCTGGCTGATAATCAAATGGCATCCAGAGCCCATGCAGGTGGTTGCTGCCAGTGTGCTTAATCATAAATGTATGTAGCACCTGCATCACCAGAAACCCATCTGTAGTGGAGGGGGTATTTTAAATATCCATTCTGATCTCTCGCTCTAAATGCTCAGCAGCTCAGCTGTCAGGCTGTGTTGCAAACATGAGAAGTTACATTAGTAAAAAACCCATAGTGAGTTAGTCCCAATTTTTTTTTTCTTTTGTGGGTTTTGAAAATTGTTTCTGCTTCCAAAAAAGCATTCAAACCTTCTTACATAAAAGATTTAAGTGATAGCCACTTCATTTCTTGACCTAAAACTGCTTCCAGGGATGGTAGTGCCAGTTAATTTGTATAAGTCTTTATTCTGACTGTGGTTTGTCCAACACAGTGTCTTTCCCCAGGTATTTTCAGACAGTTTCATAACATATGTGATGGCCATGCAGTGCTGAACTAGCATTTGATGTACATTGTGCACCCTGCCAATGAATCCTTAGAAAAATAAATCCTGAAAAATTTGTGTAGGGTTGGCTTTCTTCTAAGAGCGAGTAGATTTATTTAAATATTTTTATTAGTCAAAATATAGAAGCTTGAAGACATTAGAAGTGATTTTAAATTTCTGTGCTGGCACATAGGCTAATATGACTCCAGAATCAGACCAGCTTGAAAGAAATGACAGGCAAAGCAGCCATTGCGAACTATAATGGAGGAGAAAGTTACGATGTACATTTCATTTGACGAAATCTTTCCTGGTGTTACCCACTAAGAACATCCTTATTCTTCACTTTCCCTTACCTTGGGCTGATAAATGCCACCCCCTCACTTGTACCTGCCATGCTGTGCAACATTGGAGAATTTAAAAATAGCCTGGCAATTAAAATGGTTTAGGTTGGGTTGGGTTTTTTTTCCCTCTTTTGGAGCCAGACCTGTTAATCCGGTTCACAGAATGTGGCTGCTGAAACAGTTGTGCTGGCGCAATGGAAGGGGTGGCAGACAGACAGACGGTGTGGCAGGGGCAGGAAGGGATGGAGGAACAGCAGGGGAGGACCAAAATGTATGGCTGGTGAAGAATCCACCTGAAAAGCCACAAATAGCATATCCTCATTTTCTGCCTCTGCTCCTTCTCCTCCTTGGATGTCCTTATGAAGACCCCTTACATCCCCATGCCTTTTGGGCTGCACATCCAAGCACTTGTCTCTTTCTAGGTTTGATGCAGGCTGATATTAGGGGGTGATCCCTGTTCAAATGCTCCCCAAGCCACCTACCTACAGAGTATCTGAGGAGAGCTATTTACAGGAACCACCATACCTATTTTCATACAAATTAGCCTCCGGCCTGGAACTTGTGATGCATCTCAAACAGACTTCTCTTTGTCCTGTTGGATGGGTTTGAAAAGAAAATTTATGGGTTTTGAAGTTAGTGCAGCGAATTAGCAGCTGCTTGTCCAGTTTCTGCTGCATAATATTGTTGTGTTGCAACAAGTTTGTCCTGTAGTCGAGAGGAGCTGGTATGCAACCAGGCTTCCACAATGCACAAATCCTTCCCAGGCACTTTTTTGGCACCTTTTTGTCTGGAAGTGTGTGTATGGTGATGAGGGAAAACCTTTCTCCCCTCCTCTTCCTGAGCCCCCTCCTCTTGTAGCTTGAATGTGCCCAAAGCAAGTTGAATTAGCACTGAATTTCTGGTATGCAAGCAGAAAGTTCTGAACAAAACACAACCCTACTGTAGGTAGCCTCTGCTCACTTTGTTACATGTGTTGATGGAGTGTGGGAAAACAGATGGACTGAGCTTTACCAAATGCAATTTGAAAAGCATGCAAGTATGTAGGAATGAGTGGCATAGGCAGCTATTAATACTTTAAACACTGGAGTTGTAGTTAAATAAGACAACTTTTCTTTTTAAACAAATGCCAGGGTTTTTTTTTTTCATAATACCACTAATTGTTAGAACACATTTGAAAGGTGTTTCACTCACTCCAGCCACTTCATAATGGCACCTTTCCTACTACAAAAACCAGTGGGAATGAGGCAGACTTGCCCACACAAGCTCTTCTTAATTCTTCTACAGACTACTAGTCTGTAGTTTGTTTTTTTGCTTCATGAACTCACCAGTCTTTCACATGGCTCGCGGTCTGTGTGCTCTGTTGCAGTCATGCACTGCCACTGCACTGACAGGGGTTTGCATGGTTCTCTAGCAATTTGTTCACTTTCTGTAGCTGAGCCTGTTTAACAAGACGAAATGAGATTTCTGCCCAAGAGTCCCCTCCCTGTGCTACAGCAGGTCTCACAGAAGGTTGATAAGGTTTTTAGGTCAGCTAGTTATTTCACAAATGCTCAGCTGTGGAAAAGAGTTTTGTCTCTGCAGCAAAGCTGGTCATCTCTGTAATAAAGTAGTAATAACACTTCCTAGCTATGATCAATGTGGGCCTTGCAAATATTAGCAAATCCAGGTTGGATTCAACTCTTCCATGCCTGGCTCTGCAAAGATAGAGGGAAAGTGAATTACTTACCCAGCACTGTGCAGGAGATGCATGATGGAGCCCAGTCTGGTGCACAGAGGTAATCTTTCCTCATCTAGATCATTAACTGCAGCATTTTAGCTACTTTTCTCCTAGGGTTGCTTAGAAAGACGTGTTTCTTAGCTGTGAGAACAGTGAGAACTGTAAGAACATTGGCACAAGATGAAAGTGGTGTTTGATGAGATTAAAGTGTTGGGCATGAAAAAAGCAATGCTTTGAGTTGGGCTAGAGATAGGCACAGGCTTGGAGAAAGAAGCAGAAAGGACAAGGGTCCTCAAATAGCTGGAGGTAACCATGCTCTGGCAAGCTAAATGAAAAATAGAATCCTACTTTTTATATTGTGCAACATACTTCCATTGCAGAATTGGAAATACTGGATGAGGCTATGGCTTTTTCAAGTTTTAGACTTCAAGTGTGTTGCTTAATTTAACATTCTGATTGACACTAAGTGCCTTCAGTGGGAAAACATTTACAGTGGGGAAATAAACAAACACCATAATCTTTAACTACCAAGACTAGAGTCTTCATGGGATCGTGGTGATAAAGCAGTGGAATAGCAAGAGAACTGATGTCTGATGAACAACACGTCAGGCTTCCAAGACAGCAGGCATTCGAAGTGCCCCATTGCCATCGGAATGATGGCAGCTGGGAGATGTATAAACCGTGCCTTTGCCCAGGCTGTTGGTCTCATGTTACTTTAGCTGAAAAACTCTGACGTTCAATATGGTTTGTGAAAGAAGTCTTCTGTTTTGGAAAGAACAGACAAAAGGAGTTTTGTACCATGAAAGTTCCCCAAAATGTCTGAGGGTGTTGGGAGCCCACTGTGCCCCAGAGCTGCCTTCTTGTTATGGAGAAGAGACAGGCTGAGGTTTCCCATGGTACTGACAGTAATTGAAACTATGAGGGGTTTTTAACATGGGCAGACATCAAAAGAAAGGCAGTCCTGGAAATTGTTCCCACCTTGCTATTTCATCAGGCATCCTTATCTTTTACCATCAATAATCTGGAAAATGTGGTTTATTCAGCTTTACAAGGTATGAACTGTTTCCCAGGGGATTCTGGGCACTTATGCCTGTCATTGAAACTTTCAGATATATTAGTGTACTTTATTTGTTGATAACTGCACCTGCTTTTCTTGCTGCTTTGTTGGAGTTTTGTTTAGATTTTTAAAATGTTGTTTCCTTGAGGTGTATGTGCAGGGCACAATTGTTAAAGCTTTTCTTAGCAGCTGTCTCAGCTTGATGCTAAAAAGCAGAAACATTTCAGGCTTGTGCCTCCAATTTGTAGCCATTACTCTGCACTCACAGGAAACCTTAGTACAGAGTGAATGAAAGGACCACAGTGACCTTCTGCAGCTCTTCCCCTTCTGGTTTCATATTCAGAAAATCATTTCACATTTCACATTTCTGTCCTGTTTCTTAGACTTCCATTTTCATCATTCTGGTAATAGTATCACTTGGTAAAAAAACCTGGGATTGGGATTCAGCTTCATTTAGTAGAATTATCCAAATAAAACAATGATGATTCCTGTGAAATTGGATACATTGCCACTGCTTTTGGGCGCTGAGGACAAGGAAAGGAAATGTGCTGATCAGATAGCTTTATACAAGAAACTAGAGCAAAACTTAAGTTCTTTATTTCATTCATTCATTTTTGGTCAATTTCCTTAGTTACCCAGACTAATAGGACTCAATGGAGTACATTCTTTTCATTTAAATGAGGATAGAGGTAAATGCATTCAACCAGAAAAAATGTTATTGTTAGCCAGTTAAACAACCTGTTTTTATACTTTTCTCCCTTTCAAAGTTACTTCACTCTAACAGTATATTGTCAAGAGCACACTGTCTTTATGCACTTTAAAGAAATTTCATTCATATGAATGCAAAGCTGCAGAAAACCTTCCCACCTTCCTGGTGAGCTGCTCTATTAAGACTGGAGTGAGCGTCCCTTGCTTAGGGATGTGTAATAAAAATACAACATGGGAAGCTTCTGTTTCATTTTATTTGTCTTGCACTGAAATGCTTGCACCAAAGACCTAAGAGTTTTGCTGCAAAGAGTGTCTCTTTTTGAGGCCATTTTTCCCAAATTTGCTTATGCCTTCTCTTTGTGGGGATACTTTCAATTCAAAACCCCTACCTCAGTCATGGTGTGAATGCTCCTTCCAGGTTTGAATAAATGGACTGTAAGATCAAGGTAACCCTTTCTGATAATCACTTACCATGTGATAACAGACACCAGCTCTTGAACTGCATTCAGCCGTGGCAAGTGATTTCACCCTTATGGACAATTTTCAACAGGTGCTTCTTCAGAGAAGACAGGAACTTGATAATGGCATAGGAAAAAGTCGAAGTTGGCACTTACACAGATTTGATATTTAATTGCAATTTCTCAACCAAGGCAGTGACAACTGATTCCTAGTGTGTTTACTGGTCTGGACCCATCATTTCTAGAGTAGTTTCTTTCTCAGAGCAGCCCTGAAGATCTCTGTGTCTCATGGAAGGGTTCAATAGCAGCACAGGCTACTGCTTTTCAGTATGCTGATGGAGTCCCTAGGTGAGGCTTTGCCAGTGTCAGGCACACACAGGAGTTGGTAGAACAATCTTGTTTCTGAGAGGACTTTACCTGCCAGCTCTTTAGGGGGAAACCTCATCACAGGACAAAGACTAAAGCCAACGTGCTGTATTGGCTTGAGGCTATCCACCCTCACAGGGATGGGTATCACAGCTCCTGGGAACCCCATGAATGTGTTTGCAGGGTCTGGTACCACCTGTACCACTGAGGTACGGGAGGACCCATGTAACAACTAATATAAAAGTTTAACACCACACCTGCTAGCCAAGCACTAGATGCTAACTGGTGTCCTGCAGCTCACACAAGTACCCCTGGCTCCTTTATTTTACCCCCACCACACGTCTGTGATGTAAAAGCCAACTGCTTCATTATCAATATCTACAAGGTCTTTCCAAGCCACAGCCCACACTGAGGCTTGATTCAAACCTACGGGATGCAGTGACAGGTTTGCTTAACATTAAGTCAGGGCTTCCTTTCTTTCCTCACTTTTTTTGTGTGTAATGGCTTTGTTTTCTCTGGAGAGGTTTATTTTCCCCAGTGGAACACCCCATCGAGGTCAGTCATCAGGGCTTGGAGGAGTGTGTCAGACCTTGAGTCATATCCTATGCCATCCTTCTCTCTTGTTCAGTTGTTCATTTTTTAGGAGTTTTTTGAACGGCTTTCTCTTTGTTCAGGCTTCAAAGATGTCTCTCTTTTCATACGTGATCCCTGTTGTTTGTTTAATGACAACCTTTCTGGGAACCAAATATTTAAACAGCCACTAACCAGAAAAATAATTTTTTATGATTAAAAGGGCTCCTGAATTGACTCTTCAATGTTCCTAGGATGCTGAAACTAGAGGAAAAAAGCTTAGAATTTTAAGTCACTTAAAGTATCACTTTTTCCAGTCCTACAAAATGACTTTTCTACCCATCAACACTTTAGATGAGCTCACAGGTGGTAAATGCTTTATGTTGGCGACTTATGAAAATACAAATGTAGAATTTGCTTTCACTCAAATTTACTTCTGTTTTTTCCCCCTCTCAGTATTTCCATTTTCCAGGGACAGTTGTAATGAGGAACAATTTGGGAGAATATCAACAAGAAGTTAGGAAAAATTATATTGCAATTATTCGCACCAGAAATCCATATAAGCATTTTTTTACCTCTTATTTGCCGCCAGCTCAATTTTACACTCCAGAAAACTCTTCTTCCCCTCCTCACCTCTCTTTGTCCTTCCCAGTGCCTTTGTGTGGTCTCCTGGGTCTGGAGCTTCTTTCTGGTTTTTAAATATATTCCCTGCTTGGGTGAGAAGCAACATATTAAGGCCACTAGATCAAAAATGGGGCATTTAAGGATTTGGTCTTTTCTTTTTGTTTGGACTTTTTTTGGTTGGTTGGTTGGGTTGTTTTGCACTGCGTGTATCTGTGGGACATAATTCCTGTTCAGTTCTGAGCACACAGAGGTTGGAGGTGTCAGTGCAGTCAGGCTGTCCCATTATCTCCAGTTGCAGACCAGAACTTTCCAGTTTGACATTCCTGTTCAGTGGCTGTTCCCAGTCATCCCGGTGGCCAACCTAATGCTGGTCAAAAGAGGAGCAGGTGTGAGGAGTCCTGCACAGATCCACCCTTCCTCCACCACAGAGACAGTTGCCCATGGGGACTTTATATTGAATGTTGCAAAAAGAAAGGCTTTAAAGTGGTTAAGTGGGAAAGGAATGGGAAATGCCTGTGAAGAAAGTAGAGAGCAGTAGGGAGCTGAGGAAGAAGTGAAAACTGCAATATAGGTGGAGTGGTTTAGACAAGAGCAGGAACACAACAAAGAATGTGTAAAGAAGTGGAAAATTCAGGTGTTGTCTGACTGCATTAGCAAAGCATGCTGATAGAAAGCTGCTTTTGGTACAGAGGTCGGTGAGCGTGTTTGGGGAGGAGTGTGTCACCGCCTGGGAGGCAGTGCACTGAGATGATCTTAGTTGCCACATTTTATGGTAGTGTTTCTGTGGGTGCAGCAAGATAAGCAGCCACAGTAGAAGCTCAGAGCAGATGGGGGGAGTGCTTGATGGACCAGGAGGAGGTGGAAAGGAATGGAGAAGTTTGTAACAGTTTTGGAGAGGAAGATCAGCTGTAACTCTGGGTCACACCATCTTCCAAATGTAGTGTTGAGCAACCTATTTCTCACTGCTTTCACCTTCAAAGAGATTAGTGAATATAAACAGTACAAGTTACTGTTTTTGTGGCAGTCTGGAGCATCTATCTGGTTTGAGTCTGAGGAATTGTTATTATACATGACTGGTGTAGGCGCTTCCCTAATGAGTCTAACAGCCTTAGCACACCAACAGTATCCTACATGCAAGCAAGAAAGTTAACAATAGGGAATATCTTTGATTGAAGTGACTTAAGTGAGAAAAAAACTTTTCCAAGTTGTGAAGGAGTGAGATGTCTCTGCAGAGGTGCTGTCAGGGAGCTGCAGCTGCAGGAGTGCTGCTGGCAGGCCATGGGATGCCTCACCTTGCAGACCCAGTGGCTGCAGCCTGTGCATTACATTAAACATGTGGGGCTACGTCCTGCAATAGAAACTTTAATAGGGGTTCTTTTGCATGGAAAGAGGGTCTTTATGGCTTTGGCTGAGTATACAGCATGGTATTTAAGAAGAACAAGGGAAAAAAAGAAACAAATCCAAATTAAAGCTAATGAAAAGAGAGCAAGAAGGAAGGAAGGAAACAACCGGAGTTTTTAGTTGACATACTGAGCACTCATCCTTGTGTTTGTTTCCTTCAGGCAGGAACAAGAACTGTCTCTGTTTTTTCTAGGCCATTCAGGAAGTGTTACAGAGCAATAATAGCCCAGTTATCTAACAGTCAAAGTTTATTTAGGCTTTCACTGCTTCCCCTGCCCACTTGAGCCCTCCCCCTCTCCCCCCCAACTCCTCCCCCTCTACCCCCCAGTGCAATTTGCTGGGCTGCTCTAGACTGATTTCAATTTAACAGCCAAATGGGGGAGGGAAGCTGCCACCTGCATGTCATTTCCATTACACTCACGCATATTTTCATCTGGAAACTTTTTTTTTTCCCTAGTCAACAATAACAACGGGGGAGGGAGAAAACCTATGGCAATAAAACATCCTGTTTATCTTCTGGTCAGTGCTTTGGGGGCTCACCTTCATGAGACCCCCGAAGCATTACATGCCTGGTTTAATCCAGCAGCACTGATCAGTTGGTACAACACTGATTGAAAAAGAAGTCTTCACTGTTAGGGCTGCCCAGAAGTTATAGATATTAAATGCTTATTGTACTTTTGTATATTTCATGAGCAGGAGAATCAGATAAGAGCATTCCTTTACTAATCATTGCAAAACCCCTTATCTTTTCCTTCCTTTCCTCTGCTTTGAAGCATGGTGGAAATATTGTGATAAATTTAGATTAGGCAGTGGGTGATAAATCCCAAAGGGTGTTTTAGTTGGTGTTTGCTTAGAAGTTGTCATTCAAGTGTTTCTGATGCTCAGAAGGAATAGTTCATTGGGAAAATAGCTGGTATGAACTGTGCCATGCAGTAATGTATGTAGTGACGCTGCAGTGAAAGGAAAAAGCAAACAGTCACTTATTTTGCCAACTTCTCTTCTGACTCTGCTTACTGAACTGACAGGAGATGTATGGATCTGAGACACCAAAGACCAGGTCAGAAGTAATTTCAAGCTGGTTAGCTGCAGTCCTTCCTTTTTCCAAGGTTATTGTGTGCAGTATCATATAGAACACTGAGAAGCCCTCAGTTGGTTGAGGCATGGTGCTAACAATGCCAAGATGGGGGTTCAACTCCTGTACGGGCCAGGCCATTCGCTTAGGAGTTGGACTTGATCCTTGTGGGCCCCTTCTGACTCAGAATACTCTATGATTCTCTAAGTTTCTTTATCAGGAGTGGGACTTAGAATCTGACATCCCTAGTCTGATTTTGATCTTTTTATGGTCATCATCTTTTCGAAATCATAACACAATGAGAATTTGGGCCTTGGCCAGCAGATGATGCTCAGCTGCCAGTGGGCAGCTCTCAGACCAAGGTTATTTCCTTGTTTTCAGGCAGTGAGCTTCTAAAGCACATGTATGGTTAATCACATCAAATGCAGAAAATTTCAGTGCAGTTTCTATGTGAATTGTGAGGTCTTTTTAACTTTAAAAATAAAATCCAAGGGTATTATTTTGTTAAGGTAATGCTACATTATAGAGCAAATTATAGTACAGTAAGACACCTATGAGCATGTGACATTTACAGTAAAGTCAAATAAGTGAGTTATAGTGTGAGTTACCCCTGTTATTGCCACATCATTTGGCACTTGAAAGAAATGTTCCCTTGTGTGACATATGTGAAAGAAAAGATCCAGTCCACTCCTTTATGCTAAATATGAGTCCTTGCAGAGCTGCAGTTTCAACTCCCCTTCTGAAGTGCTGAAGTTTATTGCTGTATTTGGTTTATCCTGTGAAAGGAGTATTTAGCAAGTAAAATATTCTTTTCTTTCTCCTTTTGTAGAGCCACTGGACTGTTTAGAAGCTTAAATTGCATTTCTGAGCTCTCAAAAAAAAAAAAATAAAGAGGAATGGGATTGTAGCATTTATTTTGCAGTGTTTCTAATGCAAGCAGTAATCACCCTGGGATGTTATCCAAGCCAAATAACTAGTTGTGCACAAAAAAAGTCCAATATGCTCAGATTTATCCTTTATATGTTTGTTCCTCCACAGTTTATGTTGAATATTGTTGGGGTCAAGATAATCAGCTGCAAAGTTTCACGAAGGGTTTTTTCTCCTGGTTTACTGTGTCCTGTCACCAAAATGGGAAGGCTGTGTTCAAACACGCAGGCTGGTGGAGATCTCATGGTGGACATGCTCCCAGCTAGGGGCAGGGCTGGTGCAAGGCTGCTGAAGGCTGTCCTAGTGACAGCCATCTGTGCTGCCAGCTACCAGCCTGCTTGTGCACTTACATTAAGCTTACTGGCTTCCACTGATGTGTGCTAGGTTTAGCTTCATCCCAGGGGTGCTGGCTGGCCTGGTGTGTGTGTACTGGCAGGACCTGTGGGCTGTTCACTTTGCCCTGGCTGGGTTTGGAGCATGAGTGCATATCCTCTCTAAAGGCAAATGTGAATATTTGGTCCAGACTGTGTTGATAATGCATATTCTGTGCCCCAAGCACATAGCTCCCTAGGGATCTCAAGGCCCTTTGTGAACTTGTGCATCTTCAGTTGATAGCTGCAAGCAGAAGTGGCATTTTATGCGATTGCCCCACCTGCACTCTTGTCACTTAATTCCAGGTGGGACCTGCAGCTCACATTCCTGACCCCCAAGCCACCACCACCAGCTGCCCTCAGTTCTTGGTCCAGCCATCCCCATGAGGTTCCCATCCCAGGGCTGCAGCCAGGAGCCCCTAGTTCCTGTTCCATTCCAGCAGCAAACTGGGGGCTTGAGAGCAGGATATTAGGTCAATTCAAGGGAAAATGGAAAAGCTCCTCCTCTCCTTAATCTACTATTTAGCATATCTCAATGGGCTATTATTTATATTATAGAGTCTTATTTATTTATAGAAAAGCTGCTTCAAAAGTTTGCCTGTTTAGCCTAATTATCCCCTTTTGTGGATGCAATTGCAGTAGGTCTTTAACGTGCTAAAGGGAGAGCATGAAAGCTATTGCCAATAGCATCCTGGGAATTCTAAAGCAGATCTGGAGATTATGAAGTACAGTGGTTGGGGGGATGTGAATCCCAAGCATCTCTTTGGGATAATCTGTGCCTGGTTGGCATTCAGATATAAAGTGGATAATCCAACCAACCTGTAGGTGAGCCAGTAGAAAAACTGTTGTGTGTGACACAAATCACAGGATCTCATTTTTGTCAGGAATGTTATGCTGGTAGTTGTAGAATAGGAAGGGAAAGACTGGAAATCATTCATGTTAGGGCAAATGGGTAGAAGAAAATAATTATGTGATCTTTGAATCCCAGATTTACCTTCATATAGTACCACAAGTTTGTGTTCTTCAAAACTGGGTGCAGGGTGAGCAGCTGGACATTTTGGCCTGTAAAACCTTTGCAATTGCATGAGTGCACACATGCACCAGCACTTGGTGTACAAGTCCTCCTGTGTCAACCACCCAAGTCTGCAACACTCTTCTAGACAAATAGCTTTTTTTGTTTGTTTGTTTGTTTGTTTAAGTTTAGAACACCCAGATAAAGCTATTGACTGCTGCTGTAGTTCACCAGGCGTTAGATTTCTATTTCCTTAAAATGTTTTGAAGGGGCTTTATGGGAGACAGACAAACAAAGGGTGAATGTGTTGCAAGTGAGTGTGGAGCGTGCTTATGGCCAGGAAGAAGCTTGTGCTGCATCATGTGGGGATCTTCTGAGCTGTGGATATGAAGGAGGAGGGGGTCTGGGCAGCATCATTCCCAGCGTAGCCCTCACTGTGTTGCTGTGCCCAAAACCCAAGAGAGTTGCTCAGAGGAGACTTCATCCATCTTAAGACAGTTTTAATGTCCTAAAAAAATATGTGTAAGTCATCTGTTAGTTAAACTCTTAGTCTAAGTGCTTTGGAGACTAGGATGAGTGTGAGGGCATACAACAAAAGCCTACTTGGATTTGCTGGAAGTGGAAAACAGGGTCCTCGAACCTCTTCCTTCTCCTTTATAGCTCCAAAACCATCTGAAGCACCAGTAATAGAACCACTACAATCACAACTGCCAGTACGTTACTCTAAGAGCTGGTCTTGGCTTTTCTTAAGTGCATCCAGTTGCTGTGGTGAATACTCTTGTGTTCACAAGTCATGCCTTAGGACTCTTAATAGGTGCCTTCTATGTGTACCCAAGGAGAATAAGGTGAGAGGTATATTTTAGTAATCAAATGCAAACCCTGTCATTTATTATGTTTCTCAAGTTAATGAGAGAACATGCTGTCCACAATGTTCCCACATTCTGTCCACAGTGCTCTGCAGAGATGCAGCACACGGAACAGCTTTCCACACTGCAAGAAAAAAACATAATTCCTGAGTCTGAGTCCCAGGAGACAATGTGTGGTGATAACATTCATTTGCTGGAACTTCTCTTTCTGTGCAGATGGCAGCTGCCATTGATGGAAAAAATATATTGGTACAGTATCAAACTGCACACCTTCTTAGCACATAACTCATCCCATGTATTACACAAGAATATTGCTAAGTTTCAGGTGTCTCCTGGAAATGGCAGGCTTTTAATTTCTGGGAAGGTTTGGATTAATTTTGCTGAACCAGATGCAATGACAAAATTACATAAAATTCACATGTTCTTTTCATTGTGGTCAGATTATATTAATGACAGTCATCTGTCATTGAGCATGAATTCTCAGCTCATTGTTTAGAGAACATAATTAAATTTTTGAAATCAATAAAGGTTTCCAATTTAAGTAGCACGCAGCTGCATGCAAGAAGTTCTATTACCAGGTAAAAACCCTGTGACACAACCAGTTCAGTGCTGTACGCTGTATCAAACTGCTAAAGACATCCAGCACAGTATTGACAAGGTATGTTAGACAAAACATGTGCTGCTGCTCTTTGAGTGCTTGTCCTTTGCATTTGTTTCATAGCTGATATAGTTATAAGAGCATTGAAAAATTATTTCTTTTGTTTATCTGCTCAGAGCATTTACAAATCCTCTAAAACTAAAATTGTCATGGATATGCTATGTGGATTTAACTCATCAGCTACAAAGACTAGATTATCTATTGTTTGCCTAATACAAATAAACCCACTTTATTACAGGGTGGCTTGGATGACATTCGCCAGCAGAGATCCCCTTCTAATGAACTGGGTGTTATTCCACTTGCCAGACAAGTGTTTTATTTTTATTTCATGGTCATTGGAATCTCTTCTTACAGCAGTTGCATCTAAGCCACAGTCCAAGAATCCGAGACTTGTGAAATACAGAGCAGAAAACAGTCCTGTGCTGAAACAAACATATGGGAATTTAATTGTTGAGTCTGATCTTGTCCTTGGTTTAAATCAACAGGAGATAAACCTGCAAAGTAAGGGCACAAATGGACACTTAAAAGTTTCTTAGGTGATAAACACTCTTTACTTTCTTCAATTTCAAAGGGAGCTCTAAGGCCAGAGCTTACAAACATTATCATCTATACTTCATTTCATTTACTTACTTATGGGCAGGGGACTATTTAAACTTCCAAGTCAAGTGAATAAGAGCTTTCACAGCTGGAAAATGCAACATAAATTGCTAATATAGTCCCTGAAAATTTGTTCAGCCAAAATTATCTTTTTTTTTTCTGTAACCTGCATCTCTTTCTCATCCATCAGCCAATTACAAGTTACACCAAATTACTTGGATGTCAAGGAATTTTTCTTTATTTCTTTAACAAAAGTATAGACTTACATTTTTAAATAAGATCTGAGATCAAGTATTGTTATTGGTTCTGAGTCTACTTTGACTGTATGTGTAAACAGCCAGCATAACACAAACTGCAACCCTTATGAATATGCAATTATCTGAATAGAAGTATTTTATAATACCAGTGGTGCTCTTTGATTCACTCAATTCTCATCATTTGCCATAGTTGCATTTCTTTTTTTAAAGTACTATCACGTCTCATTACAGTTACATTACAAACTGTACTTTGCCATGTACTTCACTAAAATACCTCTTTATAAAAATCCCACTGCACATGCAACACTGCAGAGACCATCATTAGAATGCTACATTTTGGATGATTTTACTGACTTAATGTGTTACTTATTATTCAACACATTCTTCGCTTAGCTTTGCTGGTACCAACTACAAGAGTGGTGACTGAGAGCATGATGTTATCCCCTCTCACAAAATAAACACCCCACTGACCAAAAGTTTCTGAAGAGAAGGATGGATGGACAGATCAGCAAAATGCGCTGCACATTCCAGTCATAGGGATATTCTTCTCATTCTCCTGCAAAACAAGGCTTTCATCTTAGTGGGGTTTCCCCTTCACGGTTATTAATGAGATTAACATGTTTTCTCCTTCTTTAATTAAAATTCCGCCTACTTACTCGGGGATCTGGTACTGAAGTGCTGCTCAAGTGAACGGATAGGCTCCCGCCTAATGCCCCAGGGTTTGGTGGAGCCTGTCAGCAGAGGCAGCAGAAGGAGACTGTCCAATGGCACACATACATCTCAGCACACAAAGCACATTCGAGGGTAACCCAGGGAGAATGTGTCTCTTCTCCTCCCCCCTGGCACTGGCCTAAAGTATCAAACTGTCAAGAACAACACTAGGCCTTCCAGCCCTTGAAGGAGTCAACAGGGAACAATGCCTTCTGTCTTTCTCCAGCTGGGCCATGCAGCTGGAGTGATTTTGAAGCCAGTTGAGTTTCTTTTCTTTTCTTTTAAGTTAGTCTATCTGTAAGAGGGCTGGAATTCTAGAAAAGTGAAATGCATCTCATTAAGTGTGAGATTAAAACTGGTTTTGAAAACATTAAAAGAAGCTTTTGGTGTCTGATCTTTATTAAAAACCCTTTGTTCAAGCCCATGTTTTATTAAAAACAATTAAATTAATGTGTTCAGCATAAAATATATGCTTTTCATTTGAGGAGCTAAATTCATTTGCCTCCAGAATTTCCATTTCCATGTTCATGCAGAAAGAAAAGCATCAGGGAAAGAACACCTTCACTTTCTAGAATGGTACCTTTTTAGGTCAGGCTCACCAGATGCACAGCTGTAGGGGATCTAACAGAAAGTGTTAGTCTGACAGCCATACAAATAGGGTGTTTAAGTTTTTCTTTTCATAAAAATGGAAAGATTTTCCCTTTTTACTGCCTTGAACAGGTATTTCTGCTACTGTACTTATTTCTTATACAAATTTCTTAGGGGAATTTGTTGTTAGTGTGGTTTGGGGTTTTTACCTGTAAACCAGCAGCAGAACATCAATACATACATCATAGGCTCTTTCAGGCAAAAAGTGTCTCTTATCATTCAGAATAATATAGACCATTTAACCATAGCCAGTTACATTACAGAAAGTGTTACTTCCTGGGCTTTATCTTTCTCTTCTCAGTGTGACTTTTGGGCACCAAGTACTCTGTGAGTGGTGGAATTAAAAGGAGATTCTTTGTTGATGTTTCCTGTGTCCCCTGGCTATGGTGCCTCATAACGATAACTCCAGTTGCCCTCCTTGTTGGTATGTCATGACCTCGTTTACCGCCTCTTCTGGCCTACCATTCCCTGACCTCACAGCTGGGTTGGAGTTGCTATGTTCAACTTGCCCAGTGGTGGAGGAATAGAAGAGCCAACTTTGTGCTGGTGCCCAGGGAGAGAGAGGTTAAAGTTTCAACTGAAACATCACCAAGGTCAGTGGAAATTTTTTCTGTTCTGGCTCCCTAGAGTCTTTGTTTGCTAATTAAGGGACCAGGGGAGAATTGAGAGATTGTCATGTGAACCTGTGCTTTTTTAGAGCCGAAATCTTTAATATGTTTTGTTGTTACAGTAACAGAAGAAGTTATATATGAGGTCACATGCAGCCAGGCCTGCACTCATGTTTGATCTGCATGAGTGACTTTCAGTGGAGACTGATTTCTCTATTGTCTTCTCTACTTTTTTGCTTTTTATGGGTGAGATAAAAGTAAGTAAACAAAAGCATCACATTGTCAAGCGCCCTGTGGTTTTGAGTGTCTTATTGGCCTAGTGCTCAGATGAAGATGCTGAGGGATTATGCTTTCAGGTGCTCTTTTGCATCCCTCAGACTGTGACTGGTATTTCTGCTGATATTTTGATTCTGTTGGGAAACAGAAAGAAAGATGCCTCACTTTGGGTGCAAAAAATGAAATCACTCAGATAAGAATTTATGCCATAGAGGAGTAAGAGAAGCAGAAAACCTGTAGCTAAAGATGTAGGAAATTGCTCCAGGCTTAATTGTCACTGATTTTTTCAAACCCATGCAAATCAGAGTATGTGTGCTTATCTGTTTCTGGAAAGAAAACTTAGCCACAGATGAAAAAGTGGTCTCTTGGTTTTGTTTTTCTTCTGGATGGTTTATTTACAAACCTACAAACCAACAAAAACTTCAGCTACTCAGGTTTTTATATTAATATCAGGTATTCTTTCTTTAAGATTATTCTCTAAATGCCAACATCAGATAAACTGGAAATCTGAAGCACCATGAAAATCCCAGGGCAAATAACCAGCTCTTTTTCATATTTATCTAGCAACCTTGATTTTTTTTTCAGCCTTTTGAGCCCTCTGGTGGGTTTGTATTTATAGAGGACAGTGCAAAGAACAAGTCAATATTTATTCTAGTTAACTGATAAATAACTGGGTGATTCAGAGAACCTTAGTAAGCATACCCTTGTCATGGTCATTACTGACGTCCACAGGTTTATTGCTCACTAGGTTTCTGCAGGAATCTGTAATAAAAACCCTAAACATAGCAAGAACTCTGACTGTAGGAGTTGGGTGCTTACTGGGTGTGGAGGGAGTTAGCAATTGCAGAAACACTGGGGAGGGATCAGAGGTTTGCAATTAAGCTTCAAACCCAGCACTTGCACTTGTCAGAAAGGATTCATTGTT
This sequence comes from Peucedramus taeniatus, assembly GCA_013400575.1. NCBI lineage: Eukaryota > Metazoa > Chordata > Aves > Passeriformes > Fringillidae > Peucedramus > Peucedramus taeniatus. The sequence goes on along the minus strand of WBNO01014289.1, from coordinate 2,615 downwards.
TATAAACTGCTCTGCTGTTCAAGGACTGGACACATATGTAGCATCCTAACTTTTAAATTCTTCACCAGAAAGGCTCCCCTATCTTTTGTGTGGGTTATTCTCTGTGCAGTCATGCGAGCAGAAAAGGTGGCATGTTTGGTATTTTTACTTAGTATGCACAGCCTTTGTGAAAGGAAGTTTGGGAAATATTAGTCGATCTTTTCTGTTTAAGTAGCTGAGGCTCTTTCAGCCAAGCTTTAACAGCTCCCTTGCTATCACCACAATCTCTTTCAGCCCCTTCCCATTATCACCAAGAGGCCAGTACAGTACGATCTGCTAGAGAACTTGTTGCTATCTGAAAAGTCTCATGCCCTGAAGCTGCTTTGATTTCAACCAGCTGAGCTTCCACTCAGACCTTTGTAGACCTTTAGAAAGCCAAACAGGGCTCTAAAAAAGCAGAAAAAATGTTTATAGTGGAAGCCTTTCAGCTATGTATATTGTTGAAACAATGTAACACAGCGTTAGAAGCTGGAATGTCCTCAGTAAGATAGATCCATGGTTGGAATAAGGCTGCTAACAACTTTAGTGTGTAAGTTAAAGATGTGTGCCAGATGGTGTATGTTTAGTGCTTTCCTTCTCTAACAATATTTATGGTCCATACATTGGAAAAATAAATCTGTGGCTTTTTAGTACAGACCACTCTGGTTAATATTTCTATTTGTGGTATATTGCTCAGCTTCTAAATAGCATTTGGAAGAAGGAAATGTAATCCTCTTATTAAAAAATCGTTCTGGACCACCCCAATTCATAAGCACCAATTTGTAAATATGTCATTGAAATGCTCCTGTGATATTTTTGACAGTTTTTCTGTACCTGCAGTAGAGAATAAAATCATGATACCCAGAATGATACCTCATTTTCTCATGAGAGTCAACAAGCATTCTTGTGGCCACACCTTTTCTCTGCCCTCTTTATTACCTTCTTGATAAGTGTAAACCTTAAGTTCTGGCATGGATTATGTGAGGAGATGTTTTGTTTTTAATGAAACTCTACAGGGCTACTAGATGCTCTTAACAGAGTTCATATTTCACCTCGCCTCAAAGACAAGGACATCCAGATGGCATAGAATGATTTAAGTTGGAAGAGACCTTAAAGATCATCTAGTTCCAGCTCCCCTGTCAGAGAAAGGGACTCCACCCACTAGGTCAGGTTACTCAGGGCCCCATCCAACCTGGTCTTGAACTCTTCCACTGATCAGATCCAGTCTACTGTCAGTTTCTATCCTCCTTGTGAATGGTTTTGGAGACATCCATGCACTCTCAGGCCCCAGGTTCTCTCTGTTCCTGTTTTGTTTCAGCCCTACCCTACGAAGTGGTGAATTTCCTCAGAGTCAGCACAGAGGTATGGCTGCATCCTTCCACTGAAATGTTTGACATTTTAAATCTGCCAGCCAAAACTTGCCTCCATTTAAAGTAAATTGCATTTAAATATAATTATGACCAGAGTTTCTTCGCCAACTATAGCTCCTATCTGGACAGGGTGTATAGTCAGGGGAGTAAGTTGTGCAGGCTTTTGCCCATCTGCAGGTTAGTCAAGAGGAAACATTGCTGCAGGGTTGAAATCGGTAGCTTCCCAAAAGAGACTGATGCAGAAAGACTGTCTGGGGAGTTGGGGATGACTGTTTTCAGGAGGGAAGCCTGTGGTACAGAGAGAAAATGCCCTGGGGGAAGGAGAGAAATTGAAGTAGTTTGCACTGTTGGTTTGGTCTCTTTCTACTGGAATTCTGAAAGAAAACTTAATATTTAAAAGGTTTGGCCTCAAACTTTTAGACAGTAATAGTCTAGGGCTGTTAGAAAAGCAAAACATATGTATGCCATTGTATGCCATCACATCTCATTTGTGGTCCTTCAGAGGAAACATGCCACAGAGGGGAGGACTGGGGCTATGTTTCCCATTTCTCATCACTCAAATGTCCTCATTTCTCCTTCCAGCTCTAAGCCTTTGGAGCAACACTGAAATTTTATCCAAATACATTACTGCTGAGTACAGAAACATTCCTGGAAAAGCACTCACTGCCTATAAAATGTCACCTGACTAATTAGTCTGGTGAGACATTTCCCTAAAGGTTAATGAATACACCCACTCTCAAAGAGCAGTTTTGTAATGGATTCAAAACCCCAGAGAGATGGAGAGAAAGAAGAAGGCTCAACTGGCTCCTGAGAGGTGGCAAGAAGGCAAAGTATCACCAACAGCCTTTCTCAATGGGCCCTCCAATGTTGCCATTGCACCGTCTCTCCAACATGGTCCCAAGGACCACAGTTGTGAGCTGTGACTAAACCAAGTTATTACAGCACAGTGGGCACTTTCTCTTTTATAGCACAGCAAGTGCTTTCTTTCACTTTCACTTTCACACTTTGAAACCCTTGGATTAGACGTCTTGCATGCCTTGTACAAGACTGGCTTGTAGCTTATCCTACAAACAGAGTAGGAGCTGAGTTTGATTTCAGGGTAGGTCATGTGTGTGTTCTTTCCCTTAAGTGATCCTCTTCTCTCTGAAGGTGGTGAGGAGAAGCTACCCTCAAGTCCTTTTGCCAGCCTCTTTGTTATTAATTATATTATATATAAATAATTATAAT
>WBNO01014288.1:0-52838 GCA_013400575.1 Peucedramus taeniatus | reverse complement strand
TATTTTCATTACACAATCTATGTTGGAATTTTATCTTATTTTAATGAGTTGAGAGTCACTTTCATGAACCATTTGCTCACCCCCTGGGGATTCTTACATAAGTGTAACCAGGAGTTCCTCTCTGCTGAAAGCAAGATGAGCCTTTTGCCTTTGCATTTACAACATAACTTCAGTTTATGCATAGAAAAAACACCATAGATGGAATTAAAAATTCACTGAGGCTCACTTGCTAAATACATACAGAGAGTACAAATATGTTGTCATATGTACACGCAGGCAGCTTAAGTAAAATACAAGAGCACAAACGAAATACAAGGAAAGTAACTAGACTAATATTAGCATATATCACCTGCATTTGCATCTAATGTCTAAATGGAGAAAGTAAGCATCATGTTTAATCCAGCACCAGTTTCTCCCTCTCTCATTCTTCTTTGAAGATCCACTTGCAGTGTCACATCATTTCCAGAAAAAGCTATTGTAACAAACAGCTTGGCTGCAGTGCCAGTGTGGCATCATCTAACCCAGCGTTTTACAAAACTGGGAAGCAAGCAGTCTCTGCAACACACACAGAACCCTACACTCCTCTGCACACCTGGCTGCACTGCCTGCCTGGGCCTGGGGACAGGGCAGAAAGTGCACAAGGTGGCAGGACCAGTCAAGTGCTGTGCTGTGTATTTCCATAGATCAGTGGGTCAGCCAGTCCCCATGCAAAGATAACCAAACCTGGAGAGATAAGGAGTGACAGCATGAGTGAAGGCTGCAGTTGCCAAAATGGGATCATTTTGCTCTGCACCATGCCCTCCCTGACCACATACTGCCTTTTCTTCTGCTGTGTTACCCCTTGATCTGGGAAACTGATCCAGCTACACTTTTTTTTCCCTGAAGTTGCTTCTAGTCATATCAGTTTCTGTATCTGGCATATCAAATGTCTGTGGTAACACAAAGTGAGAACAGCTCGCCCAAGATGGGGCTTGGATTGATTTAAGTAACTCTGGAAAGCTGCACATTGAGGGGTAGGAAGGGACACACAGAAAGGAAAAGCAGAAAAAGCTAATTTTGCTAATAAAAAGAAATTCAAACTCAAATTTTTTCATTAAAATGTCTAATAATTCTGCAGAAAGGATGCACCGGTTTACGTCCTATTTTGGATGTGTGAAACTTGTCATCTGAGAAGTAATTTCTTCTTAAAATAGACCAATTTCTATTCATTTATACCCTCATATTTTAGGATTGAAAACTTATTATTAGACTCTTCAACATTAGGATGATGACTGTAAGAAATACATTGAAGGCAGAAGTTTTTTGTCAGGCTCGTGAATGAATCTGCAAATAAATATTACTTTGAAACATAACTGCAGCATTTTTAAAACCTACATGTGACAGTTTTGCAGCTGCAAACATTCTCAGCTTCCAAGTATACATTGCAAGCTGTGCACACAGAGACTTATAATGTACTGAAGGCACTTGAAATTTGGCTGATGTTATTCCACAGGAAAAAAAAAAGATAATAAAATTTTGGAATAAATCCTAGAAATACCAATAAGGAAGAAAAAAAATGAAACCTAAAAAGCTCACCTTGTTTTCTCAAAGCATTCTTTTTTATCTTCCCTCTACAATTTTTTCTATGGCTAAAATAGGCTACAGTCAACTGATACAAGTACATGGAGTTTCATATTATACAATGAATCTGTTGAGATAATAAGTACCAGCTGGATCTATCCCCAACAGCAATAACAGTATGTAAAGCATGATTATAATGTAACAGATTGTGAAACAGAAGAGATGATTTCACTTATTAAAAGGCCCTTATGTTAATACAGTAACAGAAGAGAGTTCTGCTAGTACACAATGCTTCTAGCAAGGCCTTTATGGTAATACAGTAAATTATTTCAAAGGTGAATTCTCAAAGAATATTGCCCATGAATATTTTTAGGAGCTTTATTACACATGCACTTATGTGCAAATGTAGGCCCACTGCTGCATGAAGCAGAGTCCCTGGTGACAGAGGACATTGGAAAGGCTGATGTACCAAATGCTCCCTTCACCTCAGCCTGTTCTAGCAAGTCTGGCCTTCAGGACTGGCCTTCTCCCTGTTGCCAGAGATCACAGGAAAATCTGTAGCAAGAAAGCTGTATCCTTGGTAGAAGGTGATGAAGTCAAAAAATACTTGGGCAACCTGGATTTACACAAGTCTATGGGCCCTGATGTCCTACAAGTCCATGATGACCTGTAAGTGCTGAGAGAGCAGGTAGATGTCATCACAAGGCCACTTTTGATAATCTTTGATCATGGCAATTGGGAGAAATACTCAAGTGCCGATGAAAAGTAAATATCCCTCCTGTCTCCAAGAACGAGGACTCCAGGAATTACAGTCCAGTCAGCCTCACCTCAGTCCCTGGCAAAGTAATGGAGTAACAATTCCCAGAAACCACTTGCAGGCATGTCAAAGACAAGAGTGTTAAAGGGGTCGGCAACATCACTCAGGGGAAGTAATGCTTGACACCAAGGAGATATACTTCTACAATAAAATGACTGATCAGAGAGATGGAAGGAGAGCAGTGGATATTATTTACTTGGACAACAATCAGGTTTTTGACATTGTCTCACATAAGAACCTCATAGAGAAGCTGTACAAGCAATGAGATGGACTGAAAACTGGCTGAACATCCTGGCCCAGGGGATAGAAATTGGTTGAAATCTAGCTGAAGAGCAATAATAAGCAGTGTATCCTTTGGGTCAACACTCCTGTACAACATTTTCCATAATGGTTTGGATGATGGAGCAGAGGGCACTTCAGCAGGTTTGCTGGTGACACTGAACTGGGAGGAGTGGAGGATATGATGGAGGGTTGTGCTGCCATCCAGAGGGACTTGGACAGTCTGGAGAAATGGGCTGCCAGGAACCTCATGAAGTTCAATAAGGGTAAGTGCAAAGTCCTGCATCTGGGGAGGGGCAACTCCATGCACCAATGTAAGTTGATGGCTACTCAAGTGGGAAGCAGCTTTGAGGAAAAGGACCTGGGGGTCCCCTTGGACATCAAGCTGACCATGAACCAGCAATGTGCACTTGCAGTAAAGAAGGACAGTGGATTCTTGGACTGCATTAGGAGTATGGATAGCAGGTTGAGGGAGTTGGTTCTTCCCCTCTTCTCAGCACTTGTGAGGTAATGCCTGGGCTTCTGGCATCCCCAGTGCAAGAGAGACATGGACATATTAGAGAAACTCCAGTGATGGATCACTATAATAATTAAGGGAATGGGACATTTTTCCTATTAGGAAGGGTTGAGAGTGGCTGTTTTTTCTATGATTCTATGTTTGGCCTGGAGAAGAGAAGTTTCAAGGTGGATCACATATCTCACATATATGTGCATATATATCTAGAGGGAGGGTGTAAAGGTGACAGAGTTAGGCTCTTTTCAGTGATGCTCAGTGAAAGGACCAGAGACAATGGGCACAAACTGGAACAAAACAGACTCTCTAAACACAAGGAAATAATTTTTTACTGTGAAGATACTGAGCCAGACTGAGCACCGGCAGAGGTTGCACAGAGAGATATATTCTCCCTCTTTGGAGACATTCAAAAGCCATCTACATGGCCCTGGGCAACTGGCTGTAGGTGATCATGCTTGAACAGGTGAGTTTAACCAGATGACCTCCAAAAGTCCCTTCCAAACTCAGCCATTCTGTGATTCTGTGAAAATTTACACATACTATGCCTTGCAAATGTTTCATGCTTTTAGCAGGCAGGATCATGTACACAGGCACTGCTAAACATCATGCACAAGGAGCTGGCAAGCAGAGACACAGAGAGCAATTCCAAATGTCAAGTAGCTTAAAGGCAGATCTGTGTTCAGCAATGAGTAAAAAAGCAAACAGTTTACATTATTTGACAAGGAAAATTTTTGATTAAATCTCTCATGAACTGAGTTTGTTTCTTCTTTAGGCTTTCCAAAAACCATTCTGCTGAGCAGCATTTACCTTGATTTTGAGATCTTTAGAGCTTTTCTAGTTTTTTAACAGATTTTGGAGTTGTGTGTTTAGCCATAGCTCTTGTTATCTTCCAGAGCGAAGATTTTTTTGTCTTGTTATTGGTAACTCCTAATATGTCACTGTTTCTATGTGTCTTCCACTACTAAAATGTATTTGCAGATTTAGTTTTTTTTTCATCTAAAGGCAATGACCAAGTAGTCAAGTGGAACAGCAGCTTGAAAGCAAAGCCAGTGGGAATAATTGGCCTGTTTCCAAGTGTCTGCATACCAGTCCCCATCCAAGATGGCCTGCTGACCGCCAAAGAAATTCAGTCACACACTTGTTGCTGATAGTTCAAGTTGAAAAGAGCCACCTGCTGTCAGCTTGCATGATGTTGTTTTTCTAAACAAGGCTCACAGCATTTGGTGCATGTTTTTTCCAAAAAAAATCCAATGCCCAGATTTTTGCTTCCCAGTACTGATACTATAATAAAGCAGCTTGAAACAGGCTTCTCAAGAGCATGTTTTGCAGAAGGTAACTGCTCCTCCAAGGATTTTGTAATTTCTGAAGAAAATCCATAAAATTTGATAATTTTAATTATGTGTTTAAGATATTATTGTCTGTCCCTAAAAAAAAAAAATTCTACACTATATTGTACTCATATACAACTCTCATCTCTTTGAAATGTGACAGCACACCTGGGATTATAGTCAGTTTTGTGTTGATGTATAGGAAATTGCATGGAAAATCTTATTGGGCTTGAAATATCAGAAAATCCATACAGGAAACAAGGTTTTAAATTTTTTTTTAAAAAATCAAGTATTTTCTTTCTCACTCTGAAGTTGCTGTCTCATTTTAGGTTGTCTTTTGATACTGGTGCAGTAACAGCACCTGACATAGACACCTACTGTAACAAAAAGTTCAAACATTCAAATAGTCAGAAGTGGCACATCCATGAACTTATAATGGAAAGTTAATGTAATTGAAAGAAGTTAACAGAGACAAATATTTCATTCCAGAAAAGAGACCTGAGGTCTAGAGATTACTTATTGTCTAGTGATGATATTTTCCTGTGATAAAAGTACATTTTTGATGCAATAAGGTTTGGACACACACACAGAGGTTCCTGGAAGTCGTGAAAAGAACAATTTCATTCACTCACCTCACATCACATATTTCATCTTTGGAGTAACTATCTCCAAATGTAAACAGAATACATGTGCTCCCAGAACTTGGGCTTGAAGGCAGACTACTCAAAATGGAATAATAAAGACATTGAAGTTGTGTTATTTGTAACAGTTTAAGTAGGTTAGAACATCACATTCTCAACTCTTCCATTCTCCTTGGACATGCTAACCATTGCCAGGAACTCAGGGCTGCCTCACAATCAAAGAGGCCAAAAAAAGAGAAGAGAGACAAAAAACCCTCCTGCAATTTCAGCATATCTGAAGTTTACTCTATAGTAAACATAGCTCTTTAATACACAAGTAGTTACGATGTGTGGAGACCATACCATTTTCTAAAATTCAGCTACTTTTTTTAGTCTTGGTTCCTACCTTAGGAGAAGATTCTCTTTTTAGTTTTCTTTACAAAACTATTACTTCAAAATTGAAGGATTGTGCAGCAGTACCTTCAGGCAAAATACCTCCTCCACAACTAAGTAATCATCTCAGAATATTTAGACAGACATGCAGCGCTGTAGCTAACAGAGCAACCCAAATAAGCTTTTCAGGCCTTCCCAGAAAAAAGGCAGTTCTGCAGAGCCAGCACAGGAGGTCTCCAGCACACATTGACACTCATCCCTCAGCCTTTCCTCATACATAAAGAGGAATAATACATAATGCATATATACAGAATGCTCATAAAGCATTTCAAGGTTAGCTTACCTCTCCATGGAACAGCCCAGCCCACATACGCAAGGTGTCAAGCACTTAAGCTGCAAATCTTGCAGAAAAGACAAAGGGAAGCATTGCTGCCCATTAGCTGCAGGCACACAGGCACACCCTCAGAGCAGTCCAGTTCTTATTGCTGGAGTTATTACAGCAATTACAATCCTTCAGCTGCCTTCCTCTTCATCCTGCCTTTCCCTTCCCTAATTTCTGCTCTGACTATATGCAATTATACCATCTATCTGTAGTATTCACATGCTCCTGTTGGAGCACATTGCAATATTTGGGCACAAACTGATATCATGAATATTAGGAATACAGCCTTGATTTCCCTATTTCTCTCTGTCACTTTTTTAAGCACAATATCCTAATGCCTTTTTATCCCATCCATATTATTCTCGATGTTTTCTAGGTGTCTTAAAAAGGTAGCAGATATTTTGGGTACAGGTAAGAACCTGATATTTTGTCAACATGTAGATTTTCATAGTTCAGTTTGGGTTCAAAGGGACCTTTAAAGATACTCTAGTCCAACCCCCTTGCAGTGAGCAGGGATATCTTCAACCAGACCAGGTTGCTCAGAGCTCTGTTCGACCTAACCTTGAATGTTTCCACAGATGGGGCATCTACCACCTCTCTGGGCAGGTCCTAGATGTTCCAGTGTTCCACCACCCTCATTGTAAGACATTTCTTCCTTATATCTAGTCTGAAGCTATCCTTTTTTAGTCTAAAATCATTACTCCTTTGCTGGGATAGAGAGACACAGACCATGCTATGCAAGCAAAGACAGTTTATTACACTAATCACCTGCATCTTTAGTTCTCTAAGTTCCGTACAAAATTTTCCACTCAGACCCGTTTGCCCCTGTTCCTGTGGCAACACAATCTTTTTGGTTATCAGGTCCCTGTTACATTCTTTTGTGCCAGCAATGTCCTTGTTCCATCTTCTCTCATCAGAGTGATGACCAGGTATGATGTCTTCACTTTTGTTCTTGCCTTGAGTTTATCTCTCCCACGGCTTCCACTGTACCAGGGCCAAGAGGTCGGCAGCGCTGCCCAGCTCAGCTCCTGTAGCTGTCTCATCTTCCACACTCCTTCACTCCTATCCCTACAAGTCCTGTTAAAAAGCTTCAGCACTGAAAGTCCACAGCAAGGTTCCCCTGGAGCCTTCTCTTCTCCAGGTTGAACAACCCCAACTTCCTCAGTCTTCCATCACAGCAGAGGTGTTCCATCCTTATTACTATTTTTGTGGCCCTTCTCTGGACCTGCTCCAATATGTCCATGCATTTCCTGTGCCGAGGGCTCCAAAACTGAAGCCAGGACTGCACTAGAGTGGATTAGAGGAACAGAATCATTTGATCTGGCCACTAGGTGGGTCAGGCAGAACTTGCCCTTGGTGAAGCCATGGTGGCTGTCCCAAATCACCTCCCTGTCCTCTATGTGCCTTAACACAACTTGTAGGACCATCTGTTCCATGATCTTGTTGAGTAAATCAGCCTTCCCCTTGATCCTTGTTACCCATTTGCCAGCTTTGCTCTTTATGGGGATGATGCTTTCTTTGATCTTTCTTTTTTTGGCTGACTACCTATATATGGCTCATCTCTGTAAAGCTTCAAGTGCTTCAGTGTAGCCAGCAGATCTCAGAGCAACGGGCTGAGGGCTCTCACCAGCACCCTGTCCTTCTAACCTTGGTGTGTCATCCCACAGTTTGTCACATGCAGTCCTGGTATTATCCCCCCTTCAAGTCTAGCTTAAAGCTCTGTCACTGAGCCCCACTAGCTCATGAGGAAAGACCTCTCTTCCCACTTTGATAAATATGAATCCCATCTGACACCAGGATGTCTGGTGCTGTGTAGGCCAGCCCATTACTGAAAAATCCAAAACTGTTAGTAGCACCAGCCATGGACCATGTTTTAATGGTATGGTCCCATCTGTTTCATCCCATGTAGCTGCCCGAAACTGGAAAGATAAAGGAAAGAATCACCTGTGCTCCAGATTCCATTACCAACCATGCCGAGGCCCTGAAGTCACTTTTGATTGCCCTTGGACTACACATTGCAGCTCCATCACCACCCACATGGAACAACAATAACAGGTAGCAGTCCAAGGTTGGGAAGGTTCCTGGTAATGTCCTTATCCTGGATCCCAGGGGAATAGGCCTTGGCAACACTTGCACCATACATTGCAGCCAAAGGAGACCATAAACATGCCAAACATATTGTGCTTGCCTCGAGCCTTGTTTGCCCCAGCCCCCGACTCATCTCTAAATATGTGTAGATGGCTTATTACTTACCACATCTTAGGTGGAAGGGAAACCCAAAACCAGCTCAAAGTAATGATCAGCAGGCAGAATCAGCCTGTCAGCTTAAAAATATAAGTTATCATTATGAATACAGGTCATTTGATTTTAAAGAACAGGATTTGAGAACTGTTTTCTTCAGGTATTAATTCTTATGACATAATTTTAAGTAGCAATTTTCTCATATTATTTTTACACCTTATTTTCTGAATCGTGCTTTATTCTTTGTATTAGTTTGAATTAAATTTATGACTTATTTATGACAAGAAATGAGACATGTAAAGTAAAAAATTATAATCTCACCTGACTGCTGTTTCTAGCGCTAATGGCTAGGGAAAAAATTGTTCTCATCCTGTCTTGCAAAACCAACTGACTTTAATTTTTTTAAGTTATTTTAAATTTAATTTAAAAGAACTTTAAAACTTTAATTTTTTTTTAAGACTTTAATTATGTGTATTACCCATGTTCTGCATGCTTGTTATTTGGCCAGAATGTGAGAATACCTAAAGATTACTGAGTGAAGGTCAGATTAGCATGATGTCTGTTCTATGATTTGGAACAATGTTCTTCCTTGTACATTTTTCTACTTGGATTGAAATACGCCATTTTGTAACAAAAAGCTGTAAGTGCTAAGGTAATTTTTGTTTTTTTTTGTGCTGGGCTAAAGTTGAGGATTGAAGTAGGTATTCCATTTCTTCAGATTCTCCAGACCATTATACCAATATCGGTCTTAGTCAATTTATCACTATTTTTCTTTCTTAAGTATGTATGAAGAGGTCAATAACTTTAACTGAACTCTCATCTTTGAAAAATCCAATTTATTCTAATAAGAATAAATGCTATGTCATCAACATGCAATACTCTGTAAGTACATATTTTTAGCAATTTTGTGAAAGGTATTGATTGGGTACATCTGGCCAATTCCATGTTTCTAAAATCCCAGCACATTTCATTTATAAAATAATATTTCAGAAAAAAGGTGACCTTCACAGAGCAAGCAGTGTATTTTAAACTCTTTAAGTGTGCATCTATAATTTAAGAAATCTGCAGAGAACTGATCTTTTTTTTTGCCTTTTTTTTTTTTTTTTTTTTGTGTAACCTTGGTAATGCAGAGCATGCTTTGAGAAAGTAAAAAAGCCAAGAGGCATCCATTGATATTATTTTATAAATGCATACTGCCTTTCTCACAGGGTCTCCAGTCTAAATGAAGCATACAAATTGGATGTAGTAAATGAAGGTAAACAGTGAGCAGGGACTGAAATGAAGGACAGATTATGCTGGTACAGTGCAGTGAAAGATTATATATGAAACAAATATTGGTATAGGCTAAATTGACAAAGACTGCAAGATATATAGCTGAAGACAGAAGAAAAGCAGTAAAATAATGTATAAAACATTAACCTACAACCCTGAAACTCCAAACAGCAGCAACAGCAATTTACTTGACTATCCTCGGTGAATAATCAAAAGAACACCAGTGATCACTAGCTAAGTCAGCTTTATGCCCTTGTCTCCACAAGGACACAAGGCAGGCAGGGATCCAACAAGGCACTGGAAGTGGGACAGCCCACAAGAGAGCTTCAGCCCAGCATGCCACAGGAGCTTGAACTGCTGTCAAGCAGCTCATTTGGATGAAGGGGGGATATGACCGCTTTCAGCAGGTCAGCAATTTGCATTCTTCCCATTTATTTATGAGTGCCTTTCACTTATGCACACTTTCAGAGCATCAGAAATATGAAGAAGCTCCTGCTTCAACCACAATGCCTTTTTGGCGTGACCCACAACAAATGGCAACTGTCATGAATTTGGGCAGGACCCTGTCAGCTCAGAGCTCCAGGCACACCAGAATGAAAGGAACTAGGACTTCCCTTCTGCAATGATAAAATTATGTAGCAAATCATGAAACCATTGGGATGGCTCACTGGAGCCATATGATACAGGTCTACATCATAATCAAACAGTGTTAGAACTAAAACACTGGATAATACAGTTGCAATATCAGGGAGCATGAGCAGGGAATTAAAGGCAGATTATCCTAATAAAAAGGAGTATAACTTTTGCTTTTAGAAATCTTGTTCAAAAATCCACATAATTATTGGTTTTCCACTGTTTAGAAATAAGCAAGTTTATTCACTTCACAATATAAAGTATTGTGAAAGATAATTCTGCACTTCTTACTTTGTCTTTGCCAATTGGACTAAGGAAGGTCTATCAAATATCTGCAGCAGAAACAGTTGCAAATCTGGGCCACTCCCTATCCCAACCACAAAAATTATTCCTTTAGGAACATCTTATCAGGACAACAAGTACACAGTATGAAAGACTGTTTTAAGAAAATAATCAGCAAGTTAACATTGCAGTACTAACTGCCATGAGAAAGCTCCTCAGGCACCTGTGAATTGCATGAAGAATTAAGAATTCTAACAGTACAAGCTAGGATAGGATCAACATTTTCTTTCATAGTCATCTGTCTGATACTGAGATGCATCCTCAAGAGAAAATGTCTCCTTGTTGTCCAAAGACACCAACTGCTGCAAATGAAACTATGCCCAAGAAAAGTCCATCTTAAGTGTCAAGGGCAGCTTATGCATACAGCATTAGTGCACTTCAACACAAGGAAAAGAAATTGTTTGTGACACTCAGACTAGTAGGAGATGCAAAGGGGAATAGCATCAGCACATCAGGAGGCAGCAAATACATTCAGCTGCAAAGATTTCTTTAGCAGTATACAGAAGATGAAAGCGAAAATTCAGCCAAAGCTATTAAAACTATGAGGACACAATCATCAGGACAACACTGAAACCAAGGACAAGCTTACAAGTATGAAACTAATAAAGACTGACACTACATAAACATCACTGAATTCCTGATTTCAGTTAAAACACAAATTCAGAAACCTCAATGACCCTAAACCTGAAATGAAAAAATCAAACATTATCTAGGTGAATAAAAAACAAACCAAAAAAAGTACTAAGAGCAAACAATACAATGTGACATCCCAGCAGCTTAGAGGTCAGCAAAGATTTAAAAAGGTGCAGAGTGTGCCACACTTACTTCAGGGAGAACCCATTGCACTCAAATCAAAAACAAATCCTGCAAAACAAAGGCTGAAATTAGAAACTTAAATCAAAGACTAGTAGTTGCAAAGACACCAAATTAATGTCTGCATCAGATCCAGGTGATTTAAACAACCACTTCATACTCTTAGTGATAGTTATAGACAGTATCACTTGACTGAATAGAGTAATTTGCTCTCTGCAAGTGGACTGACACGTTTAAATTAATATTTGTGCACAGTGACTCCACCAGATATTCGAATAAGCCCTTAAGGGAGCTTTGCCCACAAGTGACAACATTTTTATGTCCCTAGTGCAAAGATACCATGAAGATACCATGAAGGAAGGTATAACCATAACCTTTAAATACCTGCCAGAAGTATCTGGAAAAGTGTAATCAAAATTGACAATAGTACCTACAGGATACTTACTGACCTCTGCAAGCCTTAGTCCAATCCCTTACTGGAAAAGTGTGACACTAACTGCTAAAGACATTACTCCAGCTACTCAGAAGCTATCAGAATTTGCAAACTGCTGCATTCTAGCTGAAATGGCAGTGTTACATCCCACTTACATGCCACATGAAAGGAAACAGGAGGTATCCAACAGACTCCTTAACTGGGGTAGCTCTACTGTATAAGCAAACAAGAAGTGGACACAATCTTCAGTGAATTACAGAAGACCCACAAGATTTCAAAGACATTAAATGTGTGACATGTCAGTTTTCATAAAAGGTATTTAAAGAGCAAAACACAAAGCTACGCCAAGAAAGCTACACCAAAAAAGAATGCCTATGTACACCACTCTGGAAAGCCAACTGCTTGAAGAGCAAGTACCAGGATGGAGACATCCCAACCAAACAAATGTTGTAATCATGGAATATTCTGAGCTGGAATGGAACCACTTTTATCAAAGTTCAACTCCTGACCCTGCACAGGACAGCCCTCAGAGTCAACACCATGTTCCTGAGAGCATTGCCCAAACACTTCTTGAACTCTGACAGGCTTGGTGCTGTACCCACTTCCCTGGTGAGCCTGTAACACACAACATGGAGGTAATTCAGTCCTGTACAGGTCTTCAACAGTATTTTGTAAAGAAGCATGTTTTTGTAGAGAATGCATACTGGTTAAACATGAAAAGCAGCAAAAATGTGATTTACAAAAAATAATAGTCAGACTAAATAGACCCTTTCAATTATACAACAGACCCCTCTGCCTTGTAGGATTACTGTTTGCATTTGAGAAGTCTGGCTGGAACCACAGCTGCTCCCTCAGTTCCCCTCCTCCCCCAACTCCCTTCATTGGTCCTGAGCCTCACTCCATTTCTACTTGACAAAGACTTCAGCACATAAAAAAAACAAAAACTTTGTATTCATCAGATCATAACAAAGTAAGAGTTATGCTATGAATATATTATGGGCACTACACAGAAACATGAACAATCCAGCTTTCAGGCAGCAATTGAGAAAAGGGCTATATACATGCAGACAAAGAACTGGAGTCTGATTTTGTCCTGTCTGGGTACACTCCTTTCAAGCTTTCTGAGCACTAAAGTGCTGCCTCCTTCCATTGTTTTTGAGGACTGAACACAAAACACACTTTGGGAGGAAGGAAATGGGTGGTGCTGTGTTCTACAAAGGAGCAAAGAGAAGCTGTGTGAGAAAGCTGCTAATATAAGCAACAGGAAGAGGTTAACAGGGAGGAAGAATTATGCATCTAAAGAACAACAAGGGAGGCATGAGAAAGAGGAAAAGCATGTATGTGCTGGGAAGAGGAGAAGCAGCAAAGTGCACCCCTTCATAGTCAACAAAGCACTTAAAACATGAATGACTTGTTGAATCATATTCAAGAGCAATAAATACATAAGCCATATGGACATGAATTTTGGTGAAGTCTCTGAGCTTTTCATAAATACAATGACTGACTTGCCAAATGAACTCCACATGGACCAAGGCATAGCATGCAAAATCTCAGGATGCTTGGCGATTTTGCCAACATTAATTGAACATAAAACAAAATTCAATATTCTTTTCAAACTTTTATGTTCAGCCCTAATGACAGAAAGACTTCTATCAGTTTCAGGGCTCTTCAGTCTAAACATTGTGCTGTGCTATTACATCCTCTCAGGGAGTTACAGGAAACAGGACCCCAAGTTTCCTTGGAAGTTGCATTTCACAAGTTTTCTTTTTCTCCTCTACTAAGAAGGCAGAGACTTTCTCAAAGCACAGTACCAGAACCTGGATAAAGCTCTTCAGCCAAGTTGTCCACTGACATTACCTACAGTGAAACATTCATTTATTTCAAAGGTTACCTAAGACACAAAGGCTGTCCAGAATGTGTCATTAGCAAGGATAAGAAATAAAACCAAAACAAATTTTTTGAGTGACCAGGAAAACTTATCCTGTAACCCAAACCAAAATAAGCAAAGGAAACAAAGATTGACAAATTAGTATATTGGAGGATGGAGAAGGAAAATCAAAATGAACAGAAGTCAATCTGAATTAGAACTTTTCATTAACACAAAAAGCCAAAGATTCTTCAACTAAATAATTACCTCAAAACCAAAATGAATCTGCGGTGCCACTATATGGCCAAGAAAGAAGAGAGCTCAGGAATAATCCATCTCTAGCCATGTACTATAGCTACTAGTTTTGAAAGAGCTAGTATTTGATACCACAAACTGAATGACAAGACCTGGTGAAGCTGTTACGTGAGGAGCTACACCAGGGAACTGAAGCATTACAAACATATGAGAAATGTGGCAGGGACAAACAAGTCATCAGTCTGACCTAATAAAATCTTGAGAACACATCTCAAAATAGAAAATTGTTTATACATCCTGGAGAAAATACATAAGGGGATAAAATGCAAGGTAGAGGCAATATCAAGAAAAATAAACTACCTACCTGCATGGGAGGGAATAAACTATGTGCTGTAAGACATAGAAGTATCTGTTTGGAGAGGGACTACTGCTGAAGTTCTTGATGATCAGGTTATTACCTTAATAATGAACAATAATCATCATAGCACAAATGGTTGAGAGTACAGAGTTAGAAGAAAACATAACAGAATACTGTAAGAGGAGAATGTGATGATAAGATAATCACAGTGACAAAACTAGAATTAAATTCAGATCAAGATGCAGATCATGCTTCATTTTAAGCAGCATTTTTAGACATCTACATTAAAAGAAAAAAAAAAAAAAACCAGAACCAACCAAATAAACACAACAAAGCCCCCCAAACAGACTGCACAAGATGCAGAGTGCATACAGAAGTTTCAACTCTACCTGTCCTGCTTAAATTTGACTTATTCTGACAGGACAGATAGGAAGAACATATGGTCACTGTAAGGTATAGGCACAAGAAAGAAGGGAAGACAGCTGCTCAGCCCAAAGAATGTTTAATGAAAAAATCACACACACACATAAACCAGCACATGGAGGCTCAATATCTTTTGACAACCAGAGGAATGGATTGGTCTCCCAAGTAAGAAATGCAGCAACAGCACTCTCTCTCCTTAAAACGTGTGTCAAGGCCATATGAGGCTGACATTGTCAGTCCTGAGACTGCCGAACCAGAACAAATCCACTTCTACACTAATGCTGGAAATAGGGCCTCAGTGTGGAAGGTTGCTTTTTATCAGTGCAATTTCCTGTGTTTTACTTGGACTCTGACCAAAGACACCATGGCAGAAAAGCCATCCTCGGCCTCAAAGCCTACCTTCTCTTAGAAAGCTACAGCTCAGAACATCTCACTTGTTACACAAAATTCAATAAAACTAGTTAAAAACTACTCATATTTCTCTAGTGATGAGAAAAGCCTCAAAACATATTGAACTCAGCACCTAGGCGATTTATCTCTGCCACACCTACTGACCCTGGTAGGTGCAAGTGGCAAAATTTTCCTGGACTTGTATCAGAAGATAACAACTGCATGTCAAAACAGTTTGGTAATTACTGAGACAGCATTTTAAACATCACTACTCCAGTGTAAGTTCCACTGAAAAAAATTACTTTTATTAATGCTGCACTGGCTTCTTTTCCAGTGCAGATATCCCAGCTAAAAAAGTGGATGCTGCAATAGTATACAATGGGTTTTTCCTATACATACACATATATAAAATGGGGTTTTATATACACACGCAAAGGATTTCATTGCCAGCAAGGGCAGCAGTGCTGCAAAGAAAATAATTCTCCTTTCATACATTAGACTACCTAGGCCAAAATTAGGCCTCTAAGGATCAACCTAATAAAGAAAATCCAAATTAATTCTCCAAACTGAAAGAGAAGACTGAGCATGTCAAGCCACTGAGTAAAAAGCTGAGGGAGCTACGAGTCTACACTTAAGGAGAAGCCAGCACTTCTACTTAACATAAACTTAAGTTTTGACACAGAGAGCCAAGACTCATTTCTCTACAGAGAATGCAGTCTGTGTGTAGGAGTGTAGAGTGTCACTGTATAAATTTAATCCCAGGAAAACCAAATGCGAATACTTTAAGATTATGCTGTTGATGGTTGCTAGTAGTTGACTGTCTTAAACTAATTCCTACATACTCACCACAAATAAGCAAGAGAGAACTTTAAAGGTTTTCATATTCTAGTAAAAACTCTATATTTTCATTTATCACATTTTCAGTGGAAAACAGAAAGTAAGAGATTCCACCTTACATCAGCAATAAACTTTCACTCCCAGCCTTCTCTCAAAGCATGCAATTTTTAGAGACAAAACTGTAAAGCTCACTTAAAGGACAATCTAGAGATAGGGGACCAAAATTATATAAATCATCTCACATGGCTGCTGTCTCCTGAGGGAGTCAATTTTCAGAGTAATTTTAACAATGTTCATATTTTCTTCAATGGATCTGTGTTATTTAATTTATGTTAGAGAGGCTGTTGCTGCTACATAGGCTTTATGCACAGAAGTATTTTTAATGTTTCATTCCATAGCAAGGAATACATAAATATTAATACTTGCAATTAAATCATTACTTGAACTCTCTAGAGTTGATTTTGTTTCAACTATGCAACAATTCATATGAGACAGCCTGGAAATGAAATAGCATTTCCTCCTAGTCTTGAAGAAAATATAGGGCTTTTGGTTTTGTTTCTTTTTTAAAACAAAACCTGTTCCTCACCTTAAGGTTGACCAAATATTTGAGTCTCAGATTCACAGATGTGAAACATGCATGCTTCTCCAAATGATCAAGATGAATCCATTGAAGCAGTACCCTCAATACTTCAGCTTTTCAAGATTCGTGCTGACTCCAATGTGCAATATACTGCATAAAGGAGTAGCCTCTGCCTCAGTAAGTTTCAGTTAAAAAAAAAAAATAAACCAACATAAAAGAACACAGATAACTGAATGTCATTTCTTCAAACACACACCAAAAAATCCTTAGATTTCAGTTCCATTTTGGTGAATGCAACACCAAATCCAGCAATTGGTATTTACTTGTCTGCATCTTGCTGCATCCACTCAGTAAGTACAAAATTCATCCATTCAGTAAGTACAACAACTACCAAACATGTTTCAGATGTTACACCAAGGCCTTTACTTCTATTGAATCAGTTGCTGTGTGATGTGTTATCACCCACTCCATAATAAATTAAGCTATCTATATTGGATGCTATGTTGAGGATGTCTCTACACAACGTGTTCCAAAAATACTAATTACAGTAAGGAGGCATAACAGGAGGATAGTAGTGCTGTCTAATTCAATAATATATCAAGCATAGAGAAAAAACTGACAAGTGCAAACACCTCGCAAGTTGGTAAGAGAAATTATTTCCCTGTCACTGTGCCTTTAGTACTATTGGAGGACAGTCTTGAAGGTAAAATATGTAAAGAAAGTTCATTCTACTACATTCTACTAATGTGAAAACAAATTTTAATCTTTAGCTTGTTGAAATGTACCCAACAAGTATTACCACAGATTCACAGAAAGCAGTTCCACTCACACCACACAAATCTAAATATCCATCATTTCTTTCCTTACAGTGCTAGATATTACAGCAATAAAAACACAATGTTTTTAAGTCCTATATTTTCAGTGATTTTTAACTTTCTTATAATTCTAAGAGTGGATCATTTCTAGAGTTATGTTAGGAAGACTTCTATCTAGACAGCATTTTGTTGCTTCTCTTTGCATTGAACTAATTTTAGACTTGGAAATGCCACCTGCCAGGCATTTCAAAGCTAGATAGGATACAGCTGATTATGGCTTTAGCAGTACCATTTTAAACCAGTCTTCTGCATTCTATTGGAAATAAAGTATCTAGTCTCTGGGGAAAGAATAAAATCTACAGATTTACATTGAATTAACATCAGCTTTTATTGCTGGGGATGCTATTGGGTGATATTTATTATTTGAAATACCTTGTTCAGTAAAAACTCAAATGGATCACCTTCCATACTTCTCCCTACCCAAATGTTAAAACGTATATTCCTTAATTTTACACTATTCAGAATATAAAATCAACACAATCTTACCTTTAAAACGGTTTACATTCTGCATACACCTAAGCCCATACCTTTTGTGGCATCTCAAATGTTTCTGCTGGGGATGCTCACAGTATCAGTCATTCTCATTCAGCAGTACACACACCAAAGTTTTCAAAAACTATCAGCAGCACAACTGTATATTAAGAAAAACTCCACACCAGTGGTTTGCCCACATCACTTGGCAATGTCCCTTTAATATTAATACACAGAGAAGTAAATTTTTTTCATAAATTTGTTCAAGTATGTGGAACATGTAAAATGCATAAGAATCAATATGGACTTCATTAATGTTATATTTATTTATTTTCCAGCTTCATACAAACTGGATGTAGAAGCATAAACATAGTACATTTCTACCATTTTCAACAAAAATATAACCAATATGTACAATTATTGTATTAAAAATACAAAAGGATACAGACTCCACCAATGTCTTTCTAAAAGACATACAGGTACAAGTAGTATCAAAAGTATGAGGAAATCACCAGTTAATTGTACATTCTGCACTTGACATCACAGAGCGAACTGAGATTAGCAGTCCTATGGTCTACAATTACTTAATGCTTATATAACATTTGTGCAACTTGTGATAGAGCTAGAATCTTGTATTTCTATATGCACATGAGGTCCATAGCCTTGAGAATAAAACTGGCAAATAATGCATATTACATGTAAAATTACAAATGCATAATTGACAATGTTATATATAAGCAAATAGACAAAAGCTATGATTACTGGAGAGAGAATTAAATAAAGCACTGACATTTGTTTGATACAGTGAAAAAACACTGCAATTTGATCTTTAAAAGTTGAAGCTATTTACGTTTATCTACTGATCAATATGATCAGCTGAGTTCAATGGAAAAAAAAAATCCAAGACCAGCAGTTCCTCACATTTGAGTACTACTCGGATTGGCAGCCTTCACTTCTCCGGAGTCTGTGCAAAAACAACACAAAAATAGAGGGGAGGGTCATTTCAGTCATTATAGGGTTAATAGCAGCTGTGAGCAGGTGGTTGCTACACATTGGCCTTTTCTACACATGCAGTGTTCCATGAAGCCATTAACAGTTGTGATTATTTCTGCATTGCAAAGGCTGGCAAATCTGTGTTATTTATTTATTTTTTTTACTTAAAGGCTCAATTATCCCCTAATGTCGAAGTCAATAGATGGAGGTTATTAGATCAGTGTTAACAGCTGACACGAGCTGTGCCATCCCAACTTGCCTTCACTGCAGTGTTATCCAGTTAATTTTTATTTTAATATAACTACTATATAGTTTAAAAATAAAAAGTATATAACTTAACAGTGGGGTTGCCATCTATCTTATTACAATGGGACATTTTTTTTTAGCATGCCATCCTGTATTCCACAAGGCACAGGTGTGAGACACACCGTGTCCTCTTGATCACTGACCAGTTGTGAGCACTGTGTTTCTGCATTTACACCAGACTCAGATGAGGATGCTGTTAACAGTAACATTTACAAACTCGTGAAGATTCCAGGGTGGGGCACATTAAGAGCAAAGCCAGGTAGTCAAGGAAAGGCTGCATCCTGCAAACTCTGCCTTCCCTTCTGCCCTGCTCAGCCATGTGATAGCAATATTCTTCCAGGAGCTCAGGCTGGCAACCCTACTTACAGGTGTGAAATAATACTGTAATTACTATTCAGATGCACTATTTGATCTCCCAAACACAAACATACAAAACTGTAACAAAGGCATTGTAAACAAGCAAATAAGCACTGCCTCCTTGAAGGATCTCAAAGCAATTTTCTCTTTGTAGGTTAAAGGCCAAACATAATTTGACAACTAACTTATCTCATTATCCCAATGAGACTAAGTGCTAGGATTGTGATTAGAATCTAAAAGGAAGATTTAAAAAAACCCTTCCAGGCATTGGGAAGTGCAGCCAGAGTTAATCATCCTGATGTGATGATCTTGGAATTTGGAATGATACTGTGTGATGTGGCAGACAGCGACAGTGGTAGCTTGGAGATTGCTGCACTGTGCATTTCAAGCAACACAGTTTGAAAAGTGCCAGGGCGATTTCTTCACAGTATTTCACATGCAAGGGGAGAGGGGACAGAAGGGGGAGGGGCAGAGGAAGAAGCCCCATGCTGCTTTAAGGCAGGGAAGGAGGCAAATAGGTCCACCATCCTTTAATCATAGTTCCAAGGCTCCTATTCTAGGGACGTCTTCTTGTGCTCTCCTTTAAGGTGGCTCACTCTGGATCCAGAAAAACCCAAGTCTTAGACAGCAGAGACTTGTTCATCTTCTGCAAACATAATAGGATAAGGGAAAATAGAATTTAGTTCATAAGGAACAAGATTGCTACTGAATGAAACAAGCTGCGCATACAACAACAACAACTGTGTGTATTGTGCTCATGTGTTCCCCATTTCATTGTATATTTAATTTAAAACAATCTAAATTTCAGTATATTTCAGGTCTCATGAGACATATTCCTTTGGAATTTTGATCTTGAAGAAAAAAGGAGAATTCCTTTAACTGAGCTAGATGCAGTTATTCACCCTGAGGAGCACAACAGATACTCCTAGATATCTAATAGCTTCAGAAAGGCATCTGACATTTTTCCCTAAATATATCTTCAATTTAGTCATTGTTAGAAACAATTAAAATTCTCTGTCATGGTAACTCTCAAAGTTTGAGGCAATTCAGTTAAGGTAGATTTATTTTTTTCCCATCACGTTCAACTGAAAAGTTCATCCTGCACCTCAAACCTTAGTAACTAAGCAGTTAGAGGGAGCAGGGGAATGTTAGTCTATCATTAAGCAAAACAAAGCATTCAAGTGAGTGATACTGGCACCATCCTGCTTAAATTTTGAGGACCTAAAGCTGCAATCCAGCTACACTTGCTCTCCATGGAAAAACATCACAGTTGAGCTAAAGCATAAAGATGCAGACACATTTGTAGGACCAGCAAGGTAGCGAGACAGCAGTGGGCTCATCATGTGAAAGGGAGTGGAAGACTCAGTGTTCACAGTGTAAAGAGCTTCAGGTAGAATGTGAGCAACTGTTCAAATAAACCTGAGCAATGGAGCTCTACAGGGTGGATAGGCAAGTATTCTGTAGACTGGGATACTTTTTTGATCATTAAATACACGGTTAATGTGGAAAATCTTGACAGTCAGGGCTGTACAAGGTGAACATAGGCACCTCCAGAGAAGCTGTCTAAGCCATCTGCTTGGTTGTTCAAGATTCAAGTAGACCTATGTTCCAAATTTTAAATTACATTTAGGATGAGCTTAATTCCTTCCCTTCAAAAAAGCTAACAAATAGCAAGTTTTGAAATGAAATCGAGTTCAAATTATGGCAAGATTTGTGTAATTTGCTTTGTGTCTGTGAAAGCACTGACCCGTTTTGCATGCAGCATACTTAAAATCTAACAACTAGAAATTTACCATCTTCCTCTGTGGAAAACCCTTGAGATGGATAGTGAGCAAGACGTGGGTCTGACTCATTTGGTTTATGCCACTGAGGTTTGTTCACGGGCCTGCCAGTTGAGTGGCCATGTGACTGCTGCTGTGGAGTTGCTGTCCCATGAGTCTCACATGTCCGTGCCACCATTCTAGACCTCTGAAGTGCTATGTTGTAGTCTGGAGGCTTCCTGGTTGGATGGGAGCCACCTTCTGCAAACTCAGCTATAGGTATTCCTACGTAACCGGGAGGAGTTGGAGGTGGTTCCCGATATCGACCCTCTTTTCTTGCTGCAGGAAAAACAACAGATTGTTAGAGACAGGATGAGGAATGCTGCTCAAAAACAAATAGACAGTTAAAAGCTAAATAGATATCAACCAACTCAACAGCTCAGGAGGAGAAACTCTGAATTACAAAGGTTAACTATCATATGCTAGACAAAGAGCTTGTAAAAAATGAACCAGTCAAGAAAGTACAGAATGTACAACATACACAGGATATAGCTATTCTTCCAGCAGTGAACATTAGTCTAACAAAATTCACCAAATTTCATGGGGAATTTGTTCAAACTTTGCAACTAAAGCTGTTCCATCAATTGTATACAATAAAATGTACAGTGACCAAAGCAACATGGAAGACTCAAGAGTCCACAGAAGTAGTGAACATCAGGAATTTTGGCATCTCCCCAAATGTATGATGATCTTAATTCTGAAGATGGGCGTTGCATCCAAGAGCTCATCTCTTTTGTTTGTAGCATCTTGGAGGGGAAGCAAGAAATACATCTGATAAATAATTTTCTTCCTACAAATCTTACTACTTAATGAGGCATAAGTTACAACTCCAAGAGGTCAGGAAGAGAAGTGGACTTTATCATTATACTATTTGCATGCTCTACTACCTGCAGCCCCTATGATTTTATTCTCTGTAAAATCAAAATTGAAAGCATTCCAATAACAATGACTGAATATGATTTTATCTAGTAGATGGAAAGACCACCACCTAGCCTGTGGATCTCACTGAGATGTAACTGTTTTCCTGAACAAGGCTTAACTCAGGGCATCCTGAGAAGCCCTCTCAGAGAGAACTTTAAGGGGGAAAAAACCAGTTAAGAATCCTAATCATCATCAGGGGGACACAACAGATAGGCAAGAGTCTCTGTTTCAGAGTTAAGTACTAAGAGAAGTCAGCTGGGACTTTGATACTGAACACTTATTGTGGACCCAGCCCTTTAACACATGACCACTTTAATGAGAAACCTTACAAATACAGCAGGAAAAACCACTGACAGACAATTTACTTTCCACAGCCTGTCATACACTATATATTCTTGCATAAGTGCTGATGACAACACCACCCTGCATTAGGCAGGAGGATTTGACTGAAGGGGCAGTACAAGCTTAAAGTGGACTGGTGCTACTTGGATGCAAGTTTTTATAGACTAAAAATAAATCCTTGATATTACAACAAAACCAAACATTTTCCAATATAGTCTAAGTATTTTTCTTGGACAAACTGTTTTAATTGAGCAAAACAGCATGAAGAAGTTTCTGAGAAACTTTATTCAAAGATTTCTGAAAAGCAGAAGTTCTATAGAAAAATTCTATTGTAGAAAAATCCTACTGAAAAACTGCAAGAAATCAATGTCTATTAAGTGCAAAAGAATTATGTAAACCAGTGGGTTATGTTGGACAGTGATGCACAGAGATACATTTGCAGGACAGTTAGTTAATAATAGTGAAGGGCATGGAATTGTGTTGGTTTGAATTTTCAGGTGTCTTTCATGTTCTTTCAAGTCTGTTAAAATGTAGTGGCAAGCACTGCCTTGAGAGGCAAGTTTGGAAGCACACCTGTTACACATTCTGGAGGAAACCAAGGGTATCAAAGAGTAAAATTAGAGATTGGCACGAATCCATACACCTTCTTCCTCTTGATAGCCCAGGGATTTAGACCTGCACCCAAGCTTTGAGGCAAAAGGCCACTGCTAAGCAATATACTCAGGCAGAAAATGGAAAAGCTGTTTATCACAGTGGTCTCAGCATGACCTCAATCTGGCAGACATTCAGCTGTGTCAGCAAAAAATGGCTTTTAGACAGTTCTTCATGTTAACCTGACAAAAGGCAAAGTGAGGGGGAATCAAAGGAAGAAAAGAGGCAAAAATTCAGAAGTATTGTATGGCCCACGGATTAGGATGCATAGAAGGAACAATATGATAAAAATGTTAAGCTCTGCCAAAGACACCTTCATACTAATTTATACATTATCTGATCTTTCCATTATTGAATGCACAGAAATGTATTTCAGCTCTAACTTCTTTGAAACCTCTTCAGTTTCAGCAGTCCAAAGAAACATTTCAGTTGGTATTTAAGCACAAAAGGAACCCATTTTCAGAAGTAAGGAATATTCACTTCAATTATCAGACAAGTCATACAAAGGTATAAAGTAAAACACTTTTATAAAAATCAGGCCACATTTACTAAGATTTCTAAATATAGCCTATGGAGCCTTACTGTGATGAGAAATTCAAATTTCAGAACAGACATCTAAATACATCAATCTCTCAAAATACTGCCCAGCAGTTGAGCTAGTTTTTTGATGTATGGAGGCTCTCTTGAAACACAAAGGCACTGCCAGAACTGAGAATCAACAATAAATGATATTTTCCCTAGCAATAAATGCACAGTTAAAGGGAAGAATTTAAAAGAGACTAGAAAATGTTCAGTTTCGCTTTAAAAATTAAAAAAAAAAAAAAAGATAATAAAACCAGACAAAAGAAATGCAGAACAATATGAGAAAACTTAAGCAAATGGATTAAAATACTTCATGGTAAACAAAAGTTAACTTACCAACAAGCCCCTTTGTACTACTCGATGCTGCTGCTGTGTGGGCAGGGACGGGAGCTGGCTTTGTCTCCTCTGCTGGTACAGATGTTATGCTACTGGTTTCAGCTTCAATCGAAACATCCTTCCCACCCCTCCTCTTTATGGTACCTGTATCACCCTCGGAGTCCTCTCCCCAGTATCCTGTGGAAGATGCCCAGCTTGCTCTGGACTGTGCTTGATCAAGGCCCTCCCTACCTTGACTTTGCCTGCCATACTTTGTGCCATGGTCAGGGAACATCAGCTGGTCCATATGGCTGCCTGAGGCCCAGAGTCCTGCCCCATCGCCTGAACTATCAAAATGAGCGTGTCCGAAAGGCAGAGTCTCCCAGCTCCTCTGGTGCTGGATTGTCTGGATGTTATCGTGAGAACCACTCGAACAGGAAGTCCAGCTCCCACGGCCGCTGTCAGCTGCGTCGAGCGAAGCTCTGTCCCCCTGGTCCTGTGACAGCTCTTCTGTACTAGGAGAAGAAAGTACAGTTGCTCCAGCATACAGGCCTCTGGTCTCTGACAGCGGTGCATATGAGCTGGATACACATTGATGAGGGGGACAAAAAATCCAGTGTTGGAATTGGAAATCATGAACAAGACGCACAAAGAAACAGCCAAAGAAAAACAAAACATGCTGTGGGTTGGACTAGGTAACGTTCATGACATTTTAAAGGTCCCTTTCCACCCAAACCATTGTATCATTCTATGGTGGAAGATTTGGATACACTTTATAGTACTTATTGTTTGCATGAATGGCTAATTCAATTTTGAGAATATAACACTTTTCTTTCAAGTATATCCTCAATAAAATAAACACAAACAAACAAACAAAACTGGATAGATAACTTCCTGAAGCTGTACACTTCAGCAGTGTAATTTCAAAAGGTAAAATCTTAACTTTGCAACAGCCTTTTAAGACCAGCAAACCACACAGACACACATACAGGGAAACAGACAGGGTTATTCTACTGCTTTTCCAGCCATGCTGAGCAAATGGTTCAAAAGCTAGGAACAGAACTTAGCAGGAGCTGGCTGATATTCAGGTTTAGATTTCAGATTTTTTTTTCTGCTTAGGAAACTGTGAGAGTTAACTTTTCAACATTTCCTGCAAATGGAAATGTATTTTAACCTTATTTTTGGAAACACATGCTACTTCATAGAGCAAGTATGTTTTCTGTAGCCTTTCAATGATTAAGTGAGTTTGACATGATCCCTTACACAGCAGCAGATGAAACCAACAAAGTGTCACTTTTGCTTAGCAGATATCCAGGCTCCTGGGACTTGTTCTTCCAGGGCACCTTCCTATGCAGACTAGAACCCTCTTCTTCCAAATATTTAAGACACCTGACTAAAGAGTTTGCATGCCCTGAGATTCCCAAAGCTGAAGCACAGCAGTTTTGGAACAGGTCTGCCATTCACAGACCCTGCAGGATTAAAACCCCAGAAACCATTCAGAGGACTGAAGCATCCAAATAACAGCTCCAAAAAAAAAAAAAAAGTGGAGACTAAACAGGAGCCACAGCTCCAATTATTTTCACACCAAGGCTCACTGCTAGAGATTTAGAGAACTCCTCACAGCACTAGCTTCCCCACCATTACAGAAGTTAATTACCTAGAAAATTACTAGAAAACCAGCAGCGTAATGTGAATTTTAGCTTCCAATTATTGTTGACTAGAAGAGATATTTGGAGTAAAATATTTTGGAGTTAGACAAATATGCACTTTTCCATGAAGCAGACTGGAAAATTGCTAGCTATTTCTGTTCTCAGTTTATCACTGAATAATTGTTTGAATATCTCATCTAATTCACTTGATTTCCCATGGAGAAAACATGATAGGGTACTAGTCTGCCACAAAGTGGATAATCTATGGCACTACTGAAATGCTCAGATGGTAACATCTACTGAGGTGAAGTCTTGCTGCTGTAGACATCATCATTCACTCAGGAGTACAAAACCTTTTCTTGGCGGGAATGGAGCATTATCACAAAATGAAGCACTGAAGTAGTAGTTTTTTAGGAGCAGAGGAGAAAAAATATTTGAGAGATACAAGGAAAGTTACATGGACAAATATGTATGCCACATACACACTGAAAGTATGAAAGTATATGAAAGTATAAGTAAGCACAAATAAAATTCTTACCCTAAGCTGTATTGATCTGGTTCAATCATGATTCTCCTATCAATCCTTCCCACACCAAGATTTGTCTCCACAATGCTGACAGAATGCCTCTGTCTCCTCTCATCATGCAGGGGGACAGGCATAGAGTCAAAAGAGGAATTGCTGACAATACTAGATCTCGAAGAAATTTCACTGTGACCAGAATCGGAGAAGTTATCCACGGTGCTGCTTGGAGCCAAAGTGTAGCCTGCAAAGGGAACATTCTGTTAATCAGACTCTCCAAGATGCCTGCTCAGTTCTTGTCAGGCCACTGGCAATACTGAAATAAAACTGGCAATAAAACAAAGCTACCGTTACATTTACACAGCACTGAAAAAGATAAAGATACACAGCAAAACTGTGTGACATGATCTTTGGTATCTTAATCAGAGATAGAGGATTGTGGGAACATGTACTACTCATTTACAAACCAACTGCTCTCCTTCCCTCTTCTCTGCTCTCCTCTTCTAAATTATTTTCAAATTCATCATCATACTTGTATCTTCACATTACGAAATATTAGTTCTCAAAATCTGCCTGAGCATAAACGCTGTCTCCAAGACTGGAAGGAAAGAGATCTCTGGTTGAGATTACTGCTTAAAGTAATCCCAGAGACTCTCTCATATAGTCTTTTTATTCTGCAGAGCTACACTTCAGAGATGAACAGATACATGAAGCCCAGATGTCTGGGCTGACTGCTTATTATATATCTTAGCTGAGAGAGGGGCAGGTTTTCAAGTTTTCTTTGTGATACTTGGCTCATTAATTAATTCCAAATTCCTTGTTACCACAATTATGGTAAAATTTGGAGGTAGGTAGCACTGACACGGCCCGATTAAGATAAAATCTGTAAACCATGCCATAGAAGCAAATTCAGCAAATTCAGCTTTTCTTTCAGTATTAAACAAATTGTGCTGAATGTTCTTGCCAGCTAAGTTAAAGATCATTAAACACATCTCCAAGTCAGCACAGTTTTCATATTTTGCTTTCACTCTACTAATAAGTGTCAAAATTACTTCAACTGATCTACCCCAATCCACTTGCTGAGAACTAATGCTGGGAATTAATGCTGTCATTTTTGTCTGAAAGAACATATCATTAGCTTCATGCAACCATCAAACCAAGGGTTTTTAAAATCATGTTTATGATTTGTTTTTCGCAAAAATGAGGTGCTGTTCACACTGTGAGCCAAGTACAGAATTCCAATTCCTTTTTCAAAAAATGCATAGGCCTGACTATATTTATATAAGTTCATTCTTTGCTAATGTAGCATTTGGGAGAAATGATGACAGTTTACAAGGACTCAAGATGATATATCCACTACATATTATACTCCTCCATCTGACCTTAGTAAATAATACTTCAATAGAAGTCACTCCAGCCCCAATGTATATTTTACCATAGTGCTCTATTATGTAACTATAAACTGAACTTTTATGCTATCCTGAAAAGATAATAACTTAGAAGTCATATGCAATACATCTAGGCTATCATACTTCCAAAATGTCTTCTGTTTTTTTTTAGTTTGTTTTGTTTAAACTACAGGACAATGCCTCCATACTCTGTTTTGTCAATTCATAGCCAGAATTACCATGAAAACAAACAAAAAAATCAGGTTTTTAAAAAATCCCCTTAAAGTCCTAAATTCACTTTAAAAAATAATTCTGTGAAATTACTTTAAAATATCTTGGTCAAGAAAGCTCCAGTGTATAATGCCTTTCCTCAAAAGTTCCTACACATGGTTTAAATAATCAGGATGCTATTAAAATATTCTGTAGTATAGAAATTAAATTACAATATTAAATATTCTGATTTGAATTCCAAATACCTTAAGCCTTTCTGTTATACGTAGGTCACATCCCATTCAGATGCATGACACAGCAAATAATTCCTCTGATAGACCAGTGTGGTCAATGCTATACAAAGATTTTAAGTTTCAACCTGCACATCCTTCCACTGAAGGCAGGAAACACTGATCATAGGAATATTTTTTTGTCAGAAGCAGCTGCAGTCAGAGTGGCCTATGGCATCAAATCCTGTATCATACCAGGCTATCTTTTCTGGCTTTTGATCACCAGAGGGCTTTCAGGTACCCTTGAAATCAGGTTCACAGCTACCTTTCACATATCCCGCTCTGCACTACATTTTCTGCTGACCGTATGGGACAAAAATAGGAGCAGCAGTATTGAGTGTCCAAATTCTCTCTCAGAAGCTTCCCAAGTCCATGAGCTTCAAGAAACAGGACAAGAAATATTGAACATCTACTACCTTTCCTTGGAGAGCTCTGTGGTGAAGTAGGAGGAGAAGACAGCTGCGAAGATGCACTTGAGACAGTGTCTTCAGATTGTTTCTTATGACGATCCAAACTTCCTTCTTCTGATAATGAAAGGATTTTCTTTAAAGCTTGTGGGGAGTTAATGCCTTCAGGTAAGAATTAAAGTAGGCAGATGTAAAATCCAGTATAAATTCATCCTTATGTTTCACAATGCATTTATAGAGCAGACACTCCACAGGAAGAAAAAGCTACATATTTTTCCTGTATATTTCTGAGTTCCTGACACCAGCTTAAATGAAGCAAAATGTTAAAACATATTCCCATTTAAACATAGTGCTTTATTTCTGCATATTAGTGCAGATGATCTTTCATTCTAGCCACTTAAGATAAATACTTTGCCACAGAAAACATCAATACTTTGCCACACAAAACGAACATTGATGTTGCAGAATACTGCCTCAACATACAACTGAAGATATGCATAGGAATGGTTACTGAGAAACTTGAACTAAAATTAGCTTAAATAGACACACAGAGTAAGAATTCAAACTGCTCTCCTGTTTCTTTTCTATTCAGAGTAGCCTAGAAGGTCAAAGGAAGCTGGAAAGAAAATTAATAAGTATTAGGCTTATGAAATAAGGCCATCCTGCAGCTGCCCTTCTCTCTTTCATTTTTGAGAACTATCTCTGCACCAGCTTATTTTGGGAAACTACAGAGTAAAAACATCCTGAAGATGATGTATGATGTAAAGATCTAGGGCATCAGGAATTGCTTTTCACAGACCACATTTATTCATCTTTCTCTTCCCCTCCCCTCAAAGATCCACCCTGGGACAGCCTTATAAGTGAAGACAGAGTTTCTCTGACAGTTTTGCCAATGTTTGTGGTAGAGGTTATTTCCAAGCATTCGTGGACTTTTATCTTTGATCTGCTGGATCACAATCCTGCTATCAATAATTCACAACTGCCTGATCATCATAACCTAGTCAGTTTTCAGAAATTTTGCCACTATGAGCAAAAAATTGCAGTCTATGAAGCTTCAAAGTCCTTTTAAGATTAAAATTTAATGGTAAAATCAACAAGATCTAGATGAATATTGAATTGTCTCTTGCTCATTCGGTGCTTCTAATGCTTTGTTGCAGCCTAAGCAGTGCATGAGGAAAACCAATAATGAGTGAAATCAGAATTAAGCTCTTGTGCAATTGCCATAATGAAAAAGGAAGGGCCAGTTATGCTACATATACTTCTGAGGTATATGATCATATTTGTGATTTAAAGAGTTCATTAATAGTGCATATATGTTTTGTACACACGTTGGGACACAGATTTGGAAGTCAGGGTAGAAGTTCCTATAGTCTGGTGCCTTTCTGTAGAATATGGAGGCAGCAACAACTGCGTAACAACAATAAAAAAGCAGAGGGGAGTAGAAGCCAAAGGGACAATTGCCAAGGTGAAAGTTCAGACCCACATTTCTAACAGGACTGCCAGTTCAAGCAGGCCTGAATTTCACCTTAAAAATTTAACTTGTGAAGAGACACCAAAACTTCTGAGGCATCTCAAGAACTCCAGGTCCCCAGTTCCTCTAGAAAAGTTAAGGCAAGATCCCAAGGCAAACAGTGAGAAACATTTATTCTTCCCAGCTGCTAGTAATAGGTAAATACTTACACTGATTAAATTGACAGGATGCTTTCCCTAGGTTTCTTTCTTTCCATTTCTAGAGACGAGAACTATGCCTAGACACTGCATAACAGGTATAACCTGCATATCATACTACCAGAAATGGAAGTCTGAACCTCATTTGATTAAAAATGTCTTCCCAACATAGGCAAACAAACTTCAGAAAATTAAACCAAACTCTGCCTTGTTCCACCTACCGAAGGGTGGGAGGTCTTTGACTGGCACCTTCTTGCGAGAGGGGTAGAGAGACACGGCTGGGACCTGCAATGCTTGGTTTGCTTTATGCTGCTGCTGCACTTTCTGCTGGGTGCCTGCCCGGGGAGCCACTGGTGACGTCTCAGACTTCCCAGATCGCTTGTCTCCCGTGTTCTTCGGCACTTTGCAAGAAACAGGACAAAACACTGAATGACTACTAGCTAAGGGCACAGTGGTGTTTTAGTCTGAGCAGTGCAAAGCCCTCTGATTAACAATTAAAAGGTGCTCAAATACTCATCCAATTAATACAGCATGATATCTTTAGACAGAAAAGATGAAGAGGAAAAGAGAGGGAGATGTAATTCCATTTAAAAAATGTACATTATTATGTTAAAAAAAAAAACATGACCAGAAGTTATATTGGGCTATCATAAGGACTACAACTGATTCAGAACAGACATATAATTACTAGTTTTTGCTACCCTGCAGGAAGGGAAGGGCACAACATTTCCTAAAATCAAAACAAAAAGGATATCCAGGATAAGGTTAAGGATAAGGGCTACCTCTGCTAGCCCAGGTACAGCCCTCCAGGTATCTCTGAAACACCTGGACATAAGAAAATGCCCTACTCCCTCAGAACAACCATATCACTATTCACACTAATAACCTCAGTATATCAGAAATATAGAAGAACTTTTGACTCCTCCATACCCTTTGTACAGACAAATCTAAAAAGCCATTGTACACTTCATTGTGACATCATCTTAAAGGCTTACCACCTGTATAAATACTATGTCTCTATCCTGTTAATCCACAAGATTAGTTCCTTAGGATTTATAGATGTTTAGTACTTGAAAATGACTAGACAAATCATTTTCTACTTCATTGTCTAGTTACTGTTCCCAATTGGTTCACTGGACTAGAAACAGAGTTATTTTGAACAGTTTTCTTGAAATCCACAACAAATTACAATGCTCACATGTGTTTGTGGCTGGCTCACACTGCAGAGAGAGTGTCTGGAGGCTCTCTTCATCCATTTCCAGATCCAAGTTTGAGAGATACTGCTTTACTTTCCGTGCCATCTGAGCATCTTCATAGAGCTTTTTAGCATTAAGAAAGGAGCTGCGACGGACCCGCTTTTTATGCCCCCCTGCTTGTGCAACATCCAGCACGGCTGCATTGGCACTGCCCTGGCTGAGAGACCTGGAGTGAAGGGGGACAGGACGGGGAAGAAAGAGAGCAAAGGTATGACTTAGTCCAACATGGTATCACCCAATAAAATGAAACGTGCAAGAGGTTGCATGAATGTCAGTCTACGGTCAAAGCTTACATGCCTCATTCCAGTAAGTCAAACAGCAATTAACAGATAGAAAGATGAGGGCCAGGAAATCTTTTTACTTGGTTACAGGCACTATTTTAATGGCACAGATATTTTAACCTATTTTGCTCCAACTAGGCAATAACACTTCACACGTCTAGAAAAGCATTCAAGGTAGCTCTCTCACAAAAGCCATCTACTGAGAAAAAGCTCATGCAGTAAGGTAATGCTGACAGAAGACTACAGTTGAGATTCAAATACATATAAAGGAGGCATTTTGAAAGCCCTCTGTGTTTTAAATCAGACTGTATACAAAATGTACAGTTCAGTTTTACAGAAAAAAACTTCTTCATGACTGGCAAGACTGAAGAGAATTTTGTTAAAATAAATGATCAGCTAGTTCATGATGAAATAAATGTCATGCACATTTCAATGTATGTACATCTATATGAATGCTATGCATTGGTCCTGAATTGTTAAGGTAAAAATTATGTCTAATTGTAATATGAAAGTAAGTTAGTCAAGCAGATACTTTAAGTTTTAATTTTTGAATTTGATTGTGATAATTGTTTAATAGGTAAAAGGAAATTAACAGCTATTTTCAGCTTTTGCAACCTTGTAATTTTGACTGAAAGTCTCTTCCTTCAGGAATTTAAACTAGAGGTGGGAAAGAACACTCCACTTCTACCTATGACCACTTAAAAATCATTTATAACTTTTGTGTTTTAATCTCAAATCAAAAGTAATGTCAGTAAAAAAGGGTTACAAAAGAAAAAAATGTCAAAGCACCAGAAAATTAAAGATAGCAAGTAGGAAAAAATGCAAATGGTAAAGGAAGAATGAATGTCTGTGTGTGTTGTATCCAACCACTTACCCCAAACTCCTCCATTTCTTCTTCCTGCAAGTGAGAGCCAGGAAGAATAAAGCATGGGTTTAAGAGGAGACAGAGAAAGATCACAAGCTCAGAAAGAAAAAGACCAGACCTCAGGACAAGCAGTTCTGGAAGCCCACAAACATTAAAAAGAGCCTTGACTTGGGCATACAGTCAGATATTACAAACTCTTCTAGCTCAAATTAAGAAAAAAGAGTATGCAATAAGCTTGTCAAATATGAAGCCAAAGAGCATTCACTCCATGTTTTCTAACACAAGTAGCTGACACTGCTTCAGATACATTACCGCTTCTACTAAATCAAAATTATAAGGCTGACACCTGCCAATATTTCAACTAGACTAAGAGATGTGTTTTCAAGACAGTTTCTCTCCCTCCCACTGATAGAATCTCATTTTTATGACTTACCATCAACTACTGAATAGTAAGAAAGTTTAGAATGTATCAGTGGCCACAAAATGTAACACTTTCTCCAGTTTTAGACCACATCATGCTGGCCAACTGCTAACACAAAAAAACTCATACTGCTCCAATTTATTATGTTAATAAAAGTCCCTCTAGCTGCCACCCAGCCTTCTCCCAGCTGGGGAAAGCTCTGCCTGGTACAGCACACTTACCTTGTTCTAAACATGAGAGCAGGATCCATGTTCACGGACGCCATGCGGCCGACATGGCGTATCTCCTTCGCAATCATCCGCAGCTTCTCAAAATTCACCAGGCCCTCCACTTTAGAATCATTTCCTACAACCAACAACATCAGTGATTAGGCAGGAAAGTTACTTTTCCTTAGCTAGTAAAAGGTGATATACTTCTGCCTTTACCTTCATGAAGGAATGTAAGGTCTTTTTTGATGACAGGAAACAGGGGGATAATAGGGGGCTGTAGGTTTTGGCTGTTAAGGACATTACGATATTTTGCCATATTCCTAGATGGATCAAACAAGTCCTGTAGATCTTGAAATAGTTTTTCATACTTGCTTGGAAGCTTTTCCCAAGTAGTTCGGAGCCTTGCAACTGGTGCCAAATTCAGGCCACTTGAAACAAAAGAAGTGCAAACAAGTTGAAGAACAAGAGAAAGAAAGAAAAAAATCCTAGAAAAGACCATGTTACATTTTGTATGGTAGAAATACCATCTAGCCAGAATACATTAGCACAACAGTGTCAATAAAATAACAGAAATTTAAAAGCTTCTTTTTGCCAGCATGTATTACAGAAGATCATTTTTATAAAAGCTATAAAAAGTGGAGATATCTACATGGTGCAACCATAAACACAAAAAAGTTACACTTGAATGAGTAATTAAGCTTTAATGAGGATATGTATTTGTTACTTTAGAACAGTGTCTGAGACTATCATAATCTAAGTACCTCAGGATATCCACTTCCTTCCAGATTAACAAACTGGCAGAAAAACTATCTTCCACCTACATGATGATGTTCAGGTGGTGACTGCACACTGATCCACCTTCTTTCTGCAATAATCCATTTGACCTTGTTCTTTCAGGATGAACTTCTGTATACCTGAGGTTATTCTCAAGCTGTAGTGGGTGCAAACCCCCTTTTTCCCCTGTAATGGCACTGACTGTCCTGCTGTTAATTTCCACCTGGTGGGAAAGTCTGATACCGAGAATCTTTCCTTCTCTCAAGTTTTTCCTAGCAGAGAGGCTGCTTTTATTTCTCATTGAGATTGGCTTAAATAGCTGAACAAAATCTCAATATTTTGATGCCTCCGAGATGCTGACTGATCATCAGCATGGATCCTTGACTTTGGAACTTGCCTCACTTGCTGATTAGTATTCAAACCTACTCATTTTTTTCCTACTCACAGGAAAAGTGTCACATTCAATCTGTTCACTGAAAGTCAAGATGATGACAAGAGCTTGTGTCAAAGACAGTGATAACACTGTCAGTTTACCTCAACTTACTTGAGCTTTTTCATGAGAGACAATATAGGGGGATTGTTTGTTTTTGTTTGGGTTTTAAAGAAAGTGTATTAACATAGACATTAGAGTTTTCTCTATTCCTTCTCATTCTGAAACTAAGAAAGGTTTTCTGAGATTTTCAGTACATTTTAAAATTCTTACTAAAAGATCTTTATTTACAGAGTATATTAGGGCATCACAGTCTGTTACTGATTATTTTCAGAGTTCTGTGAAGGAAACTGCTGATACAAAGAAAACAAAACACA
Organism: Peucedramus taeniatus; assembly: GCA_013400575.1. Lineage (NCBI taxonomy): Eukaryota > Metazoa > Chordata > Aves > Passeriformes > Fringillidae > Peucedramus > Peucedramus taeniatus. The sequence goes on along the minus strand of WBNO01014288.1, from coordinate 18,123 downwards.
ACATATTATGGCTCAACAAATTTAAGATACTGGGCAGTATGGACAAAAATGCTTTGGAGAAATTAACCCAATACTTTGCAACAATTGTGTGTTTTTCCTGTAAATACCTGTTGTGTCTTTTGGTCTTTGTCTTTAAATAAGTCCATTAATTTCACTAGTGCCATGTTCACCTTGCCACACTATCTTGAGCAGTAAGTACATAACCATTTCAAATAATATTTCAACAAACATTTCAGATTACAGAAAATACCCCCCTTAGCAGACTGCCAAGTGTTGATGTTAGCAGTATAAACTGGTTTACTCTATTAAGTACATTTTTTTTGAGACTAACATAAGTAAGACTTTGTTTTTTACACAGAAGTAAAATTATTAGTGGGCAATACCTAATGATGGCAAACATCGAGTTGAAGTTCTTGCATTCTCTGCAGTGTAGCGCTATCTTAATGAAATGCTTAATGATCTTCATCCTTTTCAGCTGGTTGGTTTCTCTTAGAATCTCAGAAGCCACCCAGAATGTTTCTTGATTTATCACCTCTTCAAACCTTTTAAGATTAGTGCAACCTGTCTTTGATTTCAGTTTAAACAAGTCATCTATGTATTCCGTGGGTTCGATATTACGGAACAGCTCAAAGTTTCTCATGGAGAGTTGGGTAGCCACCTCAACAGTACTGAGCTGTAGTAGGGAAATTTGGCTTTCTCTTAGCAATTCTTGAGCATCTTCATCTGAACAAAGAGTTTCTGTTTCCATGTTGTTCTTCAGGTAATACCTGTAAAAACAAAATTCAAAAAACAACACTAGATACAATATACCTGATTAGTGCTGAGAGTTACAGCAATGATCCAGTTGGAATCTGAAAATAAAATGAACTCCACCAGGCCTAGGTATTAATGAGACGTTGCATAAGCAGCAATGTGTCGCAAAGAAACAGAATATTAAATAATTGACACTCCTTTAACAAATTTAAATTTGTTAATTTAGATTTAATAAACTGGCACCATCAACTTTAGCTCAGTCTCCCTCTTACCTCCCACTCAGCTGTATCCTGTCAGCAAGCTTGGATAGCTGATCAGGAAGCCTCCTTTGCTTGATGACACCCTCAGGTGTGACAGAGACTTCACACAGTGAATATGCATCAGGGGTTGCAGTCAGAGCAAATTCCCTGATGGCCTGGATGACCACTTCCTTTGCTGTTGTGTCCTTGCTGATCATTATGTAGCGACTCTGCTGGTCTGCCTTGAAAACCCGCAGAACTTGGTCTGGTAAGTCTGGAAAAAAAAAAAAATTACAAGCGAGTCGTGCAATTTAGTAAGCAAAGAAAAATAAAAACTTAATGGTATAAGAACGAGCAAGTCACATTGAGTTTAATTATCAGTGTTATCAGTTTTTACTTCAGTAAAAGTCCTGATGAAAAGCTAGGCTCTTTCTGATAAAGAATATCTTCAGTAAAAACTAGTTCTATTAACATCCAGGAAAAGAAGCTAGTTAGGCTATAAATGGAGCAAGCCACAAAAATATGTGTATGTTAATATTTTCAAAGTTTGGACAGACAAAGTAATGAGCATGAATATATTGAAATCCTGACCCATTGATAACTGAATTTTGGTAGTTATCACTGTATTATTAGGGAAAAAAAAGATAAATGAAATTATACAGGTATCCATCACTGGGTTTTTTAACCTCACAAGTATTTCAAATAATTTAATTTCTTCCCTCTGTTAGAAATAAGCTTTTTTAGTTTTGTGGGGCATGGCATCTACTCATTTTTCTTTAATATGTTTCTTCTTAAAAATAATTATTTTTTAGATCAAAGAGGTCATACAAGCAAGAAAATATATAATAATAAAAAGCCTTCTAAATGAAGGTTTCTGAAATGACTATCATGATGAAATAGTGAAAAAACAACTGCTAATTGAAAACATTCACTTTGGTACAACTAGAGGTTTTTTTGACAAGACCTGAATGTGCACAATACGCATTTAAGTTACTACAGAAAGATCTATTCAGCAGCAGAAATCTTGTGACAAAAGAACAGAACTTAACACCTCCCCACTGCTCTTGCATGTTTCCAAAATAATAATTTGGAAAGCATTAAGATGAATCTCTCTGATATGAGTTCATTTACATGCCACAAAGGCTTTTTAGGCTTAAATATATTATTTTACAAATTTCATGCAACTAAGCCTGTAACTTTGAAGCTCACAGTAGTTTTTTGCAGCTTGAGAAGCACTAATACCAGAACACACTAGAACTGTCTGATTACACCATCAGTTACACATAAAGGATATCATTACAGGCCAGCTTTTAGCCCTTCCTAAGAATTTGAGTCAAATGTACAAATACTTCACAACAAGCAAGCCAATTTTGCTTTTTATCACCAACTCTACACTGACCCATCTTGCTCCAGTAATTAGTTGAAGAGGGGTATAGAGCAGAATATTTTCTGAAATACTGTCTATATTTTTTACATCTGGAGGAAGGCAGATGCCAAAGACACAGCCTTTTAGAGATGTTGTTAAAAGCCAGACCCTCCTCTAGATCTTGCTGCCTCTTGCTGTTACAGAAATATTTGCCAAAGAAATGCTGTGAAGTTGAGAAGCTACTGTAAACAATATCAAGGTGAGAAATTGTTTAACAGTCCCTACAAATAAAGTGTTTTGTGAAAAAAGAAAATAACCTGCTCTGCTGGGTCCCTGAAGTCAAGATGAAGAAACACAGAGGACAGCAAATAGAGGAGTCCCATCTTTGCACTGCTTTTTACCACCCAATTTCTCAGGCTGCCTGCCTATCAGAGCTGGGAGCAAAAGCTCTACATGGAATACTCAGATGTCTGCCAGCAAGTGAAATGACTGCAGCTCTAGCAATGGTAGCAAGTAATTCAGCCCACTAATTTTTAAATAAAACACTTGAAGAGAATCATAATCACCCCCCTTCACTGGTTTTCAAAAAGGGAAACTGGAGTGGCAGGCTGCAGAATGCAATGCTGTATGATAGGAATGTATTCCCTTAGAAAGATTGTGAGGGGAAAGAAAAAATACCAGTGACTGGCAGTTCATCATTACTCTATTATTTTGACTTCCAATCAAATAGCAAAGGCAGCACAAGAAAAGAGAAATCAAAGTGCTATTGAACATTTAAAAATAAACCTTTAAAAGTATATTTGAGACAGCCCAAGCCAATCAGAAGAGAAACTGACTCCTTGCAGATTTCAAGCTGTTCACACTTTCTCCTCAAAGACTACTCTTCTAAAAGGAGCAAGTTGTTTTATTTTTTATCCTGAGGGATATTTCTCAAAGCCTCAAAGGACAGCTGCTCTACTCATTTCTCTTTCTCCTCCAGTGCATTCAATTTCTTGCAAGCTGCCTCCATTTCCATCTTTAATTTAGACCAAGGTAGTAAAAGGAATTAAAACTGCAGGCTTTAATTTTTTCAAGTCTTGAAATATATAGAGATATAATTCAACTCTTCTATATACAATGCAACCACCTCTAAAGCCCTTCAGGTATATGTTTTTCTTTTCAAGCCACGTTTTCCTTCCTTTCCACACAGGAAAAAAAATTTGCCTGAGAATTACTTTAAAAATATTCCATATGTGGACATTCAGGCAAATTTTAAGGAAAAAACATCAACAACAACAACAAATTAACAAGGAAGAAATACATTTTCAACAAAGACATGGAAGAACTATTAAAACATTGGAGTGATGGCATTACATCATATTGATCTCCTTTCCTCGATACAAAATGCAAACAGTTGAATCTTATTCTTTTATTATGCTTCTCTGAACTCCATCTGTAGTTGAAAGGTCTTTAGGCCTGCAATGGCTTTCCTTCCCATGGAAGTTTGTTTGAGCTGCATGAGTCAGCAATGCCCACAGCTCTGGAAGTTGGCCACTTGCTGCACGTAGCATTAGGGGCACTTTAATTACCTAGAACTGTTCGGTCTAGGTAAGTGGCAAGCTAGAGAAAAGAATTTTCACCCATTTATAGAAAAAGTCCGGATGAAAAGCTATGCTCTTACTGATAAAGAATAGCTTCAAGGTGTTGGACACTAGTCATTGGAGAAAATACAAAAAAACTATCCACCTTCCAAGTCTCTCAGGATCAATCTTGGGCACTGGGGCAAAAATCACAAACCACCTCCTTGCAATCTCCTCTAGCCCTAAAACACCTGAGATGAAGTAAGTAATGTTCAGTATCACAGTTTCAAGCACAATGACTGCATCAACCTGGCCAGTGTGTAGGCTGATATTTAAGCAGCATCCCTTTAGCTAATCCTTTAGGTAATGTTTGAAATCCCCCAGTCTTAGGAGGGCACTGAATTTTCAGTTCTACTTTTGAGAAATTCTCTAAAGATTAGGCTAAAATAACCAAGTGTCTGCTGAGCTACCAACACTATATCCTGCTCCAGAAGCTATATTTTAATAGCAAAGATTTGGATACTTAACTCAGGGAAGGCTTCCCACTAAGAACCTTCCTGCAGCCAGATAAGAGCCCAAATCCCAACCCTACCAGGAGCTCCAGCTAAACCGTTTTTATAAGATAAGGCTCTCAAGTTTCTCATATTCTCCCCCTATTTCTCCCTCATTCACCCCTGTGCTTTGATCTTCTTTAAATGTGTTCATTTTTTATCTATTTCAGAAAGGGATTTTCTATTCAAAGAATTTGGTATACAGCTGTAGGGCAGGGTGACTAACAAGAAACTTTGAAACTCTGTCCCTTACAAATGTAGTACAAATTATATGTCTGTTCAGAAAAAGACTGCAATACATGTCTTGTGTCCCATCCCAATGTCCTTTCCCTTTACTATAAGCTAATGATATGCTATGCCATTTGAAATTATTGCAGTCTTGTAAACAATGATCCAATGAGGCAAATTATAAAATACCAAGCAAAACAGGTTTTTACTGACCAAGAATATTCAATCAGTAAGAAGCACTCTGTATACAGCATACATGAAAAACAGATAGCTATTATAAGTGGGTAAAGAATATTGTAGCAAATGTAATAAATCCTCATGCATGAACATGTGGCTAATTTGTGTATGACAGCAACAGTTAATAAAAACTCACATGCCTCTTCAGACTCTACAAATCCACACAAAACCCTGAACTATGAAAGGAAATTAAAACAATAAAAGAAGGATTCTTACCTGGAGTAGTATTAAAGTCTAAGATGCGGTGATGAGACTGCAGCAGGTCGGGATTACTGGATGACAGGGTTCCACTGACAGGTAAAGCAGGAGGAATGTGCTTTGTTTGCCTCAGTCCCACAATGCTGTCATCCTGAGACTGGCCAATTCCAATGTCACTGCATCCAGAAAGAAATAAAATCAGGACTTATAGACATTCAGAGATTGGCTATACTAGAGGGATTCAGTGATGTCTCTACTGCTACCTTTTCATACTTTCAATTGCTTCATACAGTAATTGCTATTTAGAAATCAAAGTTCTCCAGACAATAGGACTTGCTTTGTGAACAGTCCACTCAGAGAGACTTGATTTGCCTGCTCACACTGCCAGAATATGCTCACCACTAAGCTCTGAGGAGTTGCTAGGCTCATTTTTTAATGATTTTGGCCAATATGTTCGTTCAAAAGGTGGTACACACCTCAGCCATTCTGCACCACCCCATCACCCAAACTTTAATACCGCTCTTTCCTCAGTGCTGTTTTCAGGCCTGGATTTTTTTTTACCCCATCACAGACAGGATTTGCAACTATATTTGTGATGCATTGTAGCCATACTATATAAGATCTTTCAGCAGACTGATGAGAGAGGATCATTTGAGATCATTTGGTTTCCCACCCTGTATCACTTCTCCGAGTTTTTCTTCACTCAGTGTGACTGAAGTGATACCAGGTAAAGGCTAAGCTAAACAGCCACACTTGGATGCTGTAAGTATCCTCTCCAAAGTACCTGGCAGCTGTAAATAAAGTATTCTGTGATAAAGGTGAAGGGTTTTATCCATTAAATTATGTAAGGCAGGGTCCCACAAGAGATCAGTAGTGCTAGATGGATCAGAGACAGAGCTATCATCATATTACAGTAGGCACTGATTTGCTTATTGCTTTTGAGTTCGTAATATTGTGAAGCATAACACCAGCCACAAGACCTAGAGCTGGAGACAGCCATTGAACTTTTCTCTAAATATACAGATCAAAACCCTTAATAAAATACTCAGAGGGTGTAAAATGTTGAATAGCAGTCATTACAGAAAGTGAAAAGCATTAAAAATGTAGCAAGTATAGGCAAGGTCTTTCTAAAAGCCAAGCACGTCTAAATCTGTATCTACACATTTAAATAAAGTATAAACCAGAATTTAGACTTCATTGCAAATGTTACAACTAAGTCCAGTAAATTAAATGATGCAACACAAATGACCACTTGTACCCTAATGTTGGGCACTTAAGCCTTTGTCTAGTGCTCTATCCATCCTTAAAAAATCTAAACACAAGTAATAAAAGGGTAGATAATTACCCTGATAGCTGTTACAGCACCAATATCCTTTTGTGTTTATTGATGAATAACTCTACACTGTGCACTCTTGTACCACTTCTTTAAGTGCTATAAATTGAACAGTAGTCTGGAAAGCTAGAACAGTATCTGAGCACTAAAGACACATTTTTAATGATATGGACACAACTGCTTTTGAGAAGGCAATGTATGGTATCTCTCTGTGTTGTGTTTGGGTTTTGTCATTGTTTTGCTTCTGAAAAACAAGATAACTCTGTATTACCAGAACACTTTTATGAAGTGTAAACCTCAAGCCATGAGAGTGACAGAAACACTCAAGTCCACTGAAAACAGACAGAGGATTCTCTCTTAATCAGAAGTTAAGGTGAATCTGAACATTGGTATTTTTGTACTTCCACATCAAGTACAAAATACTGTGACAAGCAGTGATGACCTACTCAGCACCCAGCACCTTTATGCTAAGCCACAAGCAAATAAGTCTTTCACTACAACCAAAAGAATTGCCAGCAATCAATATCAGGTCTTTCAAGCAGGAACTACTCCACATTTAAAAAAAAGAAAGTAAACAAAAAACTCTGCAACCCTAGTACCTCAAATTGTTTTCTGGTAGTTCTAAAATACTACTTACCAGATTTCATAAATACTGCCAACAACAGTATTTCCTCTAAATTCAAATCAAATTAAGACAGTGTGAATTTTATATTAATAGTTTCACTTGCATTATGCATTCCTTTTGCAGTTTGCCAGTTTTATATAATCTTATACCTATCCAGTGCATCATGACTGAAGCAGCTTCAGCAAAGTGGATCAACCCTGAAAATGTTAGGTTTAAAACCAAAAAAAGTGTCTAAAATTGTGCTTGAATTTAAGTCTTCATATAAGAAATTGGAAATCATTTACTTTACACTCAGTCTACTCTATTTTTAAAACTTAAATTAGAACCTGAGCTCTAACTGATGCAAGCAAGTCATGAACTCTAGAAATATCAGATAAAAAGAGCAACACTAAAAAAATCCAGGTCCCATGAAGATCTACTGTTAGGTAAAATATTTTATTATGCCAATGAAAGAAGATCATGGTTTTAATGTAACAGCATTTCTATTGCTTTCTGTATGCATCTGCCATGCAGGGAGACAGCACATTAACTAAGAAATAACTTTCTGGCTGAATGACAAACAGGGTAGAAGGGATAATGAAATGGCAGAAGTATCTGAATGCTTCTTCCCTCAGAACACAGAATCCTGTGCATCCCACTGCAGGGCTGCAGAGGGGAGAGAGACTGGGGCTGCTGCTTTGTCTGGGATGCTGCGCTATGGACCAGGCAGAACTTTATTAGAGAGGAAGGTGGGGATTGTGTTTCATCGTTTTTTGGACCAACTGAGCCTACAGACCACAAAATCACTCTGTGTCAGAAAAGTAAACCAAGAGCTCCAGTGGAGATTGTCACTGGAACCCTTCAAGAGATGTCTTACAGACAGTGAAGAGAAGGTTTCCCTGTAGGTACAGAGGAAATGGTGCTGTTTGCTCAGTTTGGGAAGTCATTTAACCTTATTGAACTAACCAGCAAGACTGAAGGAAGGCATTATCTCCTGCTCAAACTGATTCATCTTTGATACTGATTTAATGTCTCATGAAGCAGACAAGCTCCCTCTAAGAGCAGCCTCATTCTAGTTTAAAGATTGGTTTTGTCTGGGTACATCCTCAAGGCACTGGAATCTTCTGCAGTCTTCATACTCAAAAAAAAAAAGGACAGTTTCACCTCTTAAGCCAGCTGAGTCATGAAGTCTTTAAATGCCTACTTTAACTAAAAAGTAAATCAGCTTTCTCACCCCTCCTGATTTTCTTATATGCAAAAACATGAGACTAGGTAAAGTCCCTTAATATATGCAACACCAGTAATTAAAAGGAAGAATGAGGCTGATGCTTCTACACAATAGGGGAAAGAAAAGCACAAACACTAAAGTCTATAGCTACAGATCTCTATGCAGAAACTGTGCAGACAAAAACAACTGAATGTCAACAGACTTTTCAGACAAACTGCTATATATAACACACAAAGTAGAGCTAGCAAAAGAAAATTAAATAGGTCAAGTTTTTCTGAATCTTACCCAAAGAGGTCCCTGCACAGAAAAAGGGTAAAAATGAAAGGAAAAAAAAAAAAAAAGAAAAGTCAACAGAAACAGAAAAGTTTTATGCAAATGCTATGAACTATAGTGACCAATGCAGAAAAACAGACCAAAGTATGCACAGCTCATCAAAGAAACAAACGTGCAAGACAAGTTAAATAAAGGAAAATATGCTAAAGACACACAGTACAAAAAGAGGATTTACAGATTCTCCTCTATTGAAAGGTACTACCATAAATTTAAGAAACATCCATTATTTGTGTATAACAATTTATACTAATTAAATAATTCTATTAATGACATTCTATATATAATGTTTCAGAATAGTTTTCATTTAGTAGGCAATATCTAACACCAGTTAAGCAAACTTTTTTTAAGTAAGGGCAGGAATAAAGGCCCTACATTTACAGCACAAGGGTGGTTTTTTTAAATTTACATGGAATAGTTTCTTCCTTAGTGGGACACAGGAAAGAAAAATTCAAGAGAAAACACTGATCACGCAACTACCCTCTGCAATTCATTTTCCCCCCATCAATATCATTTGCCTTAGCCAAGAACCAGGTTCCCATAATATCATATAAAATTCACTCTTCTATTGTTGCCAGCAATTTTCAGAACTCTGTTTCTAAAATGTGTTCATAGAATAAAAGCTATCAGGTAGCATATTTAGTTTTCATTAAAAAATAAAAACAACCCACAATTCTATCAAAGAACTCAAGGTAAAGTTTTAACCTCACTCTCTCTTACAGCAGAACATAAAAATTCTTATAGACCACTGGAATGTGGATACTTTAAAATCACAGCTCATACCAACCCTTAGCAAGTAACCTGCTTGCAGAATTATTCCAAAATAATTTCAGTTAACAGTCCTCTTAAAAGAAAAAGGGAAATGACACAAAGAAGTATTTGTGTCATTATTTGATCTATAAGAAACAAAATACATCTAAATTGATGTCAGAAACTGCACTGTTAGCAGTCTATGCTTGTTCAAATATTCCGAATGTTTTTTTCAGGTATTTTTTTCATATATAAACATGATTTATATTAATAAATAAAAAAGCATCACAAATTATAAGTTCATTAGGAATTTTTATAATTTAATGCAGAGGAAACATTAGGAAATATAGGAGGAAATAAACTCACTTGTAGGGTTTCTGAGGCAGAATACTGATTCGAGTCTTGTCAAGTATCTTCTTTAACTTATTTCTTCCCCCAACTGTGTTGGCTTTACTTTTCTTATTTACTTTTTCTAATCCTATTACCTGCTCCACATCAACAGCAAGGTCAGGGATGGAGTAACGACTCGCCTTTTTAATATCACCGATTTTGGGCAGGTGGGGAGCACCATTTCTTTTTTCCTCTGACAACCTTGTTAAGAGTTCTTTAAAAACTGCACAAGACAGAAAAAGGGAGGTAAGAAAAATGACAAAAAATGTAAGAGAAAGCTCTGTGCACTAGAGCAGTTTAATATTAATCATTACCAAAAAAATATTAGGATATTCTGTCAATTCCAGCATAAAATTATTATAGGTATAAGACTTCAAAAACATTTTTGCTTTTAAGAATGGCATTAATTTTCTGTACTATGAATCAGAAAAACAGTTAAAGGCCCAGCCTAGAAGAGAAATACACAGGTGCCCACATGGTTACACGGATGGTATCAACAGAAGAAATTTGACTTTTTAGTCTGAGAACAAAGACTTCTGCAGAATAGCAGCATGTATAAAAAGAGCACGTTAGACAAAAGTGAGATACAAAAAATAACAATGAGAAGAAAGTTTTAAACAGAGAGGCAGCAACAAAAACTTTCAGATGGCCACGAAATTATTAGGAACGGCATCCAAAAAATCAGAAGGGAAACAGGAACAAAGCCACAAGGAAAATAAAGCAGGAGACTACTGAGACACCTTGGATGTTTGATAGGGCTGTTGTATCCATCTGCCAGAAACACCAAAAAAACCACTCATTCTCCCTCAGCTCCCTAGCAAAGAGTCATCTGTGAGGCAGAAATATCTGATAAGTCTGTAAATTAGTTCTTCTACTGCAACTTTTAGCCTCAAAAAAAAGCCGATATATTTAAATAAGTCAAACAGAACTGAACTGGAGAGCAAGTCATGTATTCGGAGTGTAAGAGGAACTCTGCATACAAAAATGGAAAAATTCCTTTAATGAGTTGATTTGTAATAATAAATAAAAAGTGATAATTAAAACTCATGAAATTGTAAAAAAACATAGGAACAAGGACAGCTAATTAAGGATGAGTATTAGGGGTTATGTTTTACTGTAATTTATTAATTTTATCCTTAATATTCTGTAATATCTAGAGGTACAACAAATTACTGAGACTTCAAAACCTTGAAGTAAGACACACAAAAGTGGAGGAGAGTAAACCCAGCCAATAACTGTACTGTTGAATAGGACTTAGAGGTTGGAGAGAGAAATTAGGTACAGATAAGATGCTGTTGAAAAAAGGAAACTCCTTCTGGGATTTTTGAAAAAGAAATTATGTATGCAATACACAGAAAGTAACTGCTCTGGGACTGTACTGTAATCTGATTTCAGTATTTGCACTGGAGCCACAAAGAAAAAAAAATTAGAAAAACACCTCTGAAGAAAGGAGGAAATCAGATTTAATCTTTAATATAGTAAAGCAACACATGAGATTCAAAGACCCAGTGTGAGGAGGATAGTTAGAGAACTTACACATAGAGAACATCTGGCTAAAGAAGCATATCCAGATATATTAAGAAATGTCTCTAATTATTAGAAAAAACTGAAATATTAGAATCTTTACTGCAAAGCAAAAAAAAAAAACCCAAAAAAAAGCCCCAAAAAACCAAATTTGACCAATGACTTCTGGAGATAACTTAGGCAAACGAAATCTTCATTTAGTGCAGTGATGTGCTGTGCTAATATTCTGCCCCATTTAGTTGTGATGAAGAACCTGATCCTGAAAGAGATACTCAAGGAACACATCACTAAATTGTATAAGTAATCCAAGTACCCAGTGGTAAAAAAAACAAACCAAACCCCCAATCTTTGATGCTAATTGAGGTCCTGAGCTGCTTGAAGACTCTTCCATGTGTACTTTAGTACTTGTTAGAGGGAAATGTGTAGAGAACAAATCAAGAATCTTTTCACCTAGCTGGCAGGAAAGGTTGTAATAGCCTTGAGCTTGTTACACTTAGAGTGGGCTGAAGAACTAGAAGTTCAGCAGACAGAATAAGACCACTGATCAGCTGAAATGCCTGAAGAGGCTTCTTTCTTGAGAGACAACTAAACATTATATATACAAGCAGGTTCTTTAAGTTTGAGCTACATGGTCAGAATAGTTCCTCTTAATCCAGAAACATACACTTGTGAGGGGGAAGTCACTTCATGTAAATCCCTACTCATAAATTTTAATTTGCAATTATGAATCAAGGTATTTTAGGACCTTCATGTTTCCTTCTTCTAGTCTCTCCAGTACAAAAGAGTTTCAGACAAAACTGTTTATAACTATTAAAAAAAATTTAGATCTCTTCCAAAACTAGAATGAATGATGCAGACAAACTTACCAAATAAATTGGTTTTCACAGTGATAGACAGATGAGTGTTATTTCTAAGGATTTCCATGGCTTTTGTCAACTGAATGTTTTCAAAGTTTTGACCATTCACTTCCAATATCTAAAATTCAAACAAGTTTGAAAAATTTTAATGTAGTGAAGAAAAAGGAAACAAAAAAACCAGGGGAGGGGCAATAGAGGTACACATTTTAAAATTACATACCTGGTCTCCACGTTTCAAGCCTGCTTCTGTAGCTTTGCTGCCAAAATCTACACTGTCAACAAAGATTCCAAATCCCTTTTCTGACCCTCCCAGCAAGATAAAAGGCAAAGGGGCTTCTCGAGATGGCTTTGTTAAGGTTATCAATCTTCGTTTAGCTTTAGCAGCACAAGCAATATTTAACAGCCTCAAATGTCCACCCATTTTCTACAAGAGAAAAGCATAGTAAGTTATATACAACAACAGCCTAGCTATTCCCTGTTATCCCAAGTTGTCAAAAAAACCCCTCACTCTTACCTCCCTCTCCAAATTGTTCTCAAATTCTTCCAGAAATCGAGTCATAGCAGGATCTCCTTCAAAATCATTGAAGTGATTGTTCACCCACAACAATACTACCCGTGTAACCTGAAAATTCATGAATATTATAAATAAATTGCTGGAATACTCAGAACAACGCTAGTGCCAAGTCCTTTAAAAATACTGATGATTAAAGGTCCAGTAAATTTCCATTAGAGTCTTAAATAATATATATGTAAATATATATATATATATATACACACATCCAAATCAAACTTCACTAATATGTAATTATTTATCAGGAGAATAGAAAAAATTAAGTATTAAAATTGCTTTCACTTGTATAAGCAATTGTATGCTGTATTTCATAATGAATGCTATGAGTCAGAAAACACTGGCTGCATCAAATTTTATTAAGTAAGCAATAGTGCACACAGGTAGGAGGCAACAAGGTAGATCCATTTCTGACTGATAACAATTTCCTGTTCATGTACATTTCCAAATCTGCTTAGTTCTCCAAACATATGATCACAAAGCTTACAATATGGCTTAATATTGGCTCTTGAATCTCCTAAGTCATTAGATGTGCCACCATTAACTTCACTTGGCATTTACCTCCGTAGAAGAGCTACTGTATGTTTAGAAAGGCAGGAAAAACAAAATATTGCAAAAGGCAGGAAAGAGGTTTTAACAGCAAAAACAGCAATTCCTTTCCTTAGAGCCAATCTTTCCATTTACTCCTCCTTTTTCTCCCTCCACCGGCTGCTCCCCCCAAGCAATTATGATGATAGAGCTGAGAAGAATCTTAGCTGGTATTTTACAGTTNACAGTTTCTTAGGAAAAAATCTGAAAAAATACTATTAATTAATACTAATGAAGGTAAAGCCACAGCTGCATTTTTTGAAACTATATGCTTTTACTATAATATTCTCTCTTTTAGTATGTGATTTGACCTGGAATATCAGCAGCAGTTGTCCTGACAAAACAAAAGTGTTTTGGTGTCTTGAATTAGTATTGATTCATGCTATTTTTAAAAAGTTGCTGATTCCAAAACAGTTGTGCCACTCAATGCTACCTCTAAAAATACAGCTGCATTTCTTCTTTTATGCTGGGAAAGTAAATGAGTAGGGATATATCTCTAAACATTTCAAAACTTAACACTTAAGAGCAAAGTCTCATACAAATTTTCATCAGCAAGTGCTAACCCCTGCCCATTCTATGTGTCTGCACAAAATCCAAACCTCTGCAGCCCCTGGTGCATGACACCAGGCATGCAAAACCAATCCCTGCCACCCTCAAAGTTTCTAAGTAATTTTCCTTTTACCCCGGAAAGGAAATGGATTCAGAAGAACTGCTGAAATTAATGACCAAACTAACCAAGCACTTCAGAACTCCTCAAGTTCAGGTTCTAACTGAAGGCAACTACCCAGCTCTACGTGCTGCAGCCCCCAGCCACAGGAAAATACTTGAGATTTCTGCACCTTTGGAATTGAAGATGAACTTCATTCCTGTTAAACAGTTTTGATATTTTTCATAACTGCGGATGACACTGGAAGATGCAGACATGTCTGGTTAAATTTAGGGTAATTGCAGATTATTAAAATTGTCTAGGAAGTTGCAAGCTGTACCACGCAATGTATTTTAAATTACCACAGTGACAGCTTCACTGTCAATGCTGCTTTTAAAGTTGGGACTTACTCATCTACACCCAGAGGACACTGAGCTGGGAGGAGCTGAATGCTGACTTCCAGAGGAATGCCATTACTTGTGTCACTAATCAGGAACAGCATTAAAAGGGGATTAAAGCTATAAAATCAAGTAACTTGCTGAAGGGCAAAATCATTGCTAAAGCTGGATGTCCAGTGTCCCACTCTGAATACTCCTGAGTACTGATCATCCCCAGGAAGTTTCACTCACCCCTTTCACTCCCCTTACTGCCTATCAGCACCCAGTATAAAACAGCCAAAATCTTCCAGATTCCTTGTTCCTTACTTGCTTATCTCCACTTGTCCCATGCTATTCTCTGCCTCTTGCTTTTCTGTCAGTGCTACTGGAGGTCAGAAAAGGTTGGTCATTGAGGCAGCAGAACAAAGAGCTGTTCTGTGTTCAGAATGATACAAGCAACTGTGCTGGCTCATGCTTTTAGAGGCTGAGGGGATTGTCCATTGGAGGACAAGCAACATAACTTTAAAGATGAACTCCAATATTATAGCTCTGAACAGTACTGGCTGCAAAGCCAACCCTCTGTCATATATAAGATCCTTCCTTCAAGGCACAGATATACTAACATTTCTGGAAGAAATACCCAGATTTAAATAAAAGCTGAAAACCAAATTTCTCTTTCACTGTACTAATATAATTCGCATGGTATCCAATTTACAAAAAAAAAAGGGCACCTGGAAATTTTTACTTTTTTTTTTTTTTAGTATAAGAAAAAGTTGCATACAAGAGAAAATAAAGCAATACAGTTTGAAGAATGATAAAGCCTCAATGGCCAGTGTGCCAAAACAGGATGTGCCTTATTCCTCCATCATGGAAATTTTGTTTAGGGAAGGAGATATCTGATTGCTTTCTTGTGTTTGGGTTGGCCTTGGTGGCTTTTTTTTAATGCTACAAAAAGCACAACAGATTCTTAACAATGCATGAATTTTCTATTGTCTTTTTTAAAAAATGACATTTGCCACATTGAATTAAGTAGCATTATGTACAGAAAACATAGAACTTAGTTATATGCTCAGACTTGGAGACACAATAAAATTATACTGAATTACTTTAAATAAAAATACTCACTATCGGAAAAAAAGCTTCCTGTACACCTGCAAGCAACTAAGTTGTAAAAACACAGCAAGGTAAAACATGGGCAATTTACCTTGCATGAACACAGTAATATTTAAATTAAGTAAGCAAAAAAAAAAAGTTCTTTGTTTTAACCATATATTCTGCCATTAAAATATGTCACCAGCTATTTGAATCTTTCAATTTGGTCATTCTCTTCAAAGGATATTTTATTCTTATTAGCTTGTATTTCAATGCAAATGGTAACAATACATGATTCAAAAGATTTTCACCTTATCCCTGAGGCTGGGGTCATTGAACCACTCCAACAACTTCTTGCCCACTTCCATTGGGCTGGAAAGAAAGGTCCTATATGTCAACAGGAAGTCTTCTATAAATGTTGGGTCTACCACAGAGTGTTCTTCCACCAAATGCATTGTTAACCTTTCAGCTGTTCCCTATTGAAAGCAAAAAATTGAAAAAAATCATAGTTATTAACACATTTTCAACACATGCAAATTTGTTTTCTTGTAACATACTGAAGGCTCATCACACTAAGAAAAGTACTGCCATCCCTTAACTGATGACCTAAGCAAATGTAACAGCTTGACCACTGTGTTAAGAAATGTAAAAAAATGATGTAATTAATCTCTATAGAAATCATCTAGTTGTCAACATGCATAATTATTTTTTAAAATCTAGAAATATTAACAGTCCATTTTCAAATATTTACTTCTACAATATATATCTCAACTAATCCTGGACCTAACTTGCCAAGTTATGAGGTTTACACAGACTTTTTCAAGAGACTCTCTCTTTTCCTTTTACCTTGATGACAATGTGACCTTTTCTTGTTCCAGTGCGGTCAAGCTCCCTGTGCTCCTTCACCATCACAATCTCCCCTTCCTCTTCTACCTTCTGCATGTTCTTTTCCACTTGATTGAGGATGCGGCAGTAATCTTGCTGGGCTATGCAAACAAACTGGAAAGAATCATCGCGCACCAGTATTAAAAGGTAAAATCTTCAGAAGAGCATTTAGATTTAAAGTACAAGTACTCTATCAACAGACAAGATAAAGTAGCTCCTCAACCTGCACTGAGCCTTTCCACCAACTTTTGTCTTTACAACAGTTCAGCTGTAGCAAGCAGATGAACAGACAGGCACAGTACTGCCACTACAATTCCGCAGTTAGAGGAGACCAAGATCCATCAGAGCAACATGATTTGGTATTCCCAGACATTTTCGTTCAGCTGCTTTGACCTCCCTACTGCTGGAGATGAAGCCCAGCTCTTTTGTGGTGTTAAGAAGAGTTAAGTGAAAACCCAGCTTTTATTTTCCGTGCCTATTGTTTTGGTAAATAATCTTTTTCATAGCTATTTTATTGAAGTCAATTAGTAAGAAAAATAACATTTATTCAATTAATTAGTGCAGGCACGAAGAAAGAAATTACTTCTTGCCTTAAAGCATACAGCAGGAAAATTATTTTCTACAATCATCAGTTCAACCAAGTATAACTGCAAGATTAAATATCTTAGGAACGTTCCTAATACCTACACTCTGCAAATATAATTAAGACCAACCATAACAAATTGGAGAAAGACTACATTGTACACAAATTGTTATACACTTGTCTCTTTCGGGGGGCAAGATTAAACTGCCTTATTATATGAATTTGGGTATTTAACTAAGAGGAACAGTGTTTCTTACAGTTGAAAAATTGTTAAATCCTCACATACGTACTTAGGACAAGGGCCCAAGAATCAGAGACAGAATTTTCTCTTTACATTCATTTACACACCATTTCTTTTTTCCAGCAGCTAAGTAGTAGCTGAAACAGAAGTCCCACAGTTTGGATTTGTTGAAAACATTACCCTTACAAGAAATCATTAATGCACATTCTGGGAGTTAGATGGCCAAGCTAAACAGGTGACCCTATTAACACACATTTTTACCCCTTTCAAAGGTCATCTACTTGAAGCTAATTAGCCATCAGGACCAAGCAAAATGCTTAATTCACCCACGGCTCTGCTATTATTTTCTGGATGGGAATAAGCAAATAGCAACCACATAACCAGATTCAGCCAGTAGTTTTATGCCATGAAAAGCATTCTTTACATCTGACTGCTTGCATTACAGCAAACACCAAGGATTTTTCCTTGAAAGGTCAGATTAGCCAAAATTAGATCTTTCACTCAAACCATGGGAGATAAGGTTTGTATTACTTTCAGTAATTCAGTAGCTGAGTTGAGTAAGGAAGAATGGCTATTAGCTGCAGAAGGAAAGGAGCCTGTTATGGCTAATGGACCTTGAGATCCTGCTAAGGAACATTGGAAGCAATGGATGGAAGAGGCTGGTGGCCCTCACATTCTGGATAAAGCATGTAGAGAAACATCTTCATGCAAAATGATCCCTTACCCAGATAAAGATAACTCCATCTCCCAGACTGTGGGTATGCAAGAGCCATATTGCCCAGCTGCTGTCCAGGGTTANGCTCCTTTCTACCCGCGGAAAATAAAACTGGGTCTCATTATTGAGTTGCACTACACCTTTGTGGGTGTGAATTTGCATGTACCACAGACACTCTACCTGGCAGTCATCCACTTTGGTTCTCATCACTCCTTTCATATATTCCTTTTCCATGGTGGGGGAAACACCAAAACTGTTTCCCATGCACAATATCTCTGTTC
>WBNO01014287.1:0-27686 GCA_013400575.1 Peucedramus taeniatus | reverse complement strand
ATTGTTTAATTTAAAAAAAATATTACATGGTTGAAATATTTTATTTGAATACTGGGCACATGCTCATTTTTAATATAAGTTTTTATTGTGTTATTACATGAATCAAAGAAAAAAAAAAGTCACTATTATCAAAAACCTGCATATTAAGAGTAGTCCTCAGCCTCCTAACCTTTGAATTATGCATAAGGATTGGTTGCAATGGAACGTAATTTAATTTGGCCCCAGAATGGCCAAGGACCATTTCATCAATTTGAAAGGTGGACAGGGTCACCCTCTCCAGGTGACAGGGCCCAGGACTCTGTTTTATCTGTGGGTAAAGTATTGGTACAGCCAGAGTTTTATGGTGCTGTTTAAATTGATTCAGGGTTTTCATGTCCCACATAAGTTATCAAGTGGTAGTTGATTTAAGTGATTGCACTGCAACTAAATCTAAACTATCTCCTTAAGAAGTCTTTAAGGATGCTTGCCTTAGTCCTAATTCAGCCTCTAGGCTCATTCTCAGCTAAGACCATTCTATTTCATATTAATGACTGTAAATTTTTTATAGTAACTGGTTCACAGAAGCCTCACATACTCAGTTGCTAATTGTTACTCTGTGTTTACTGGAGTAATTGATTGGAAAATATGACTTGATTACTGCTGCTGACTTATGGTCTTCTGCAATGCTGCAGTGCTTGAAACTGGAGCAAGTGTAGTGGATGACTGTCTTCTGATTTGGATACAGATACATTTTCTTAGGTTGAATTTAACCTTCAAAAATACCAATATAATTAAGCAGATGCACTTGTTTCACTTGGTATTTACTACACCAATAACAATGAAGCAAAGAATGCTTACAGCATTCTTACACTGAACAAGATTGTATCACTACTAACAGAACACAGCATGCAGCTATGTAAATTGACCCAGGGGTAAATACTGTAAAGTGACACCATCCATGTGACTCTTCTCTCCATTTGTGTCAGAAATCCCCTATAGGGATGAACTTGAATTACGCTCCTGTCACAGAATTCTTTGTGCATACAACTAAATCTTTTCCCTTTCACCATCTATCGTTAATTTACAGATGGATCACTTCCCCTTCCCCCCCTCACAGGTATATAATACTGACCATCTGCTTCCATCACTATGACTGAGATCTCTTCTTTGACACAATAAGCTCTAACAATGGATTGTTAATAGCCTTAGTTTCTGAGCAGCTAACTGACAGCAACATTTTTTTAATGCTAGCAGTCATTACTGTAATTACATGTTTGTGCTCATATTCTGTTGTTGTTACACGGGGAAGAAGGGTGCTCTAAGGGAAAAACATAAAGAGACCTCATAAAAGTTTCATTATAAATATTTGTGTCCTGTGTAGCTACTGAGACTGAACTGTGCTGACTGTAATTCTGCCAAGGTATGGCTGCATGCAGAGAGGTATGGGACAGTATCACTGCAGCACTTCCAGGACTACAATTTCACCGCTTTGAAGAACTTTTCTTCCTTGATTTTCTTACTTCAAGATAGGGGATACACTGTCACAGCTGTCACAACTTACCCCTGGGGATGCAAAGGGGAAAAGAAGTGGATTTACTTCTTAACTCAGAACTTGCACCCCTGGTGCTTACATTTTAATTGTAAAGTTTCTCGTGTACTTAGAGCTTGTATAAGATCGTACGTGTCTGTCTTTCCTGGGCTGAGCATTTTCACACATACTTCAGACAGAAATCCAAACAGCACTTTAAGTCACTCCCTTACTCAGTCCCTCACAATAACTTCAGGAATAAGTCCCAGAGTATCTGAAAATCTTGCAATAGTTTTTCAAACAGTAGGGGGAGTAGAGATGGTATTGACCTTTGCTTATCTAATAGTAAGTACTTATGTTTCTTGGAAGAGAAATTCCTTCTTCAGCTTGAGGGTGTGGTACAAGATCATCTTCTTGGAGGAGGTCTACTGATTGAATCAGTTAAGAATGACCACAAAGGCTTCCAGCTCTTCCTGACTGTTGCCCACTTGTCCATTGGTGTAAATGCTCTACAGCTGCAGTATTGATGCCAACATCTTTCTGGGTGAAGAAGCCCTAATTCCTACATGACAATTCTTAGCCTCTTCCATGATTTCTAACACCCTTGGGTCTTTGTTGCCACAGGGATCTCTATCCCCTGCCATCACTGAGATGACAGACCAAATGGCCTTGCTTTCATGCCCTAGCTCACACTTAGTGAGCCTGAACTGATCCCTTTCCCCCTTCAAATCTAGTTTAAAGCTCTTTCAATGAGTGCTACTGACTCCTGTGCAAAGATCTCTTGATCTTGATCCCTCTCTTTGAGAAAGGTGAACCCTGCCTCTTGCCAGCAGCCCTGATGTCCTGTAAAACAACCCATGATTAAAAACCCCAAAACTCTACTAGGCACAGCCAGGTATTGATCTGTTGGCTCTTCCTGTTTCTTCCCTGGTCATTCCTTATAAGTGGAAGGACAGAGGAAAACACTATTTCTGCTCCTGATCCCTTAAATGTTTGTCTCAAGACACTGAAGTATCTTGTGGTTGCCCTCAGACTTCTTGTTCATCACTGCCAATCTGAAAAACCCAACAGTGAGCAGTAATCTGAGGGCTGTGCTAGGGCAGCAGGGTTTCCCATCATGTCTTAACCTGGACCCCAGGGAGACAGCAGACTTCCCTAGGAGATAGGTCCAGTCTGCATGTGGGTCTTCTGTCCCCTCAGAAGGGAGTTTCCTGTGGTGATGTCCCATCTTTTTTTCTTTGTGGAAACAGTTTTGACAAAGGCTTTAAACCTGGTGATACCAAACAAAGTATTGTCCTTGCCATTGTTCAGCTCTGTGTGCAAAGCCTGAAGAATGGTTGATAAGAGTGACAATAAATACAGCAAAAATAGAGAAAATTTGACTTGAATGAATGTATATAGGTAATAACCAATAAATATTAAAATGGGAGTGAAAACATTGTCTTGAATGTTTTTATAAAGACATATATAAATCTCATGTTGTAATCCAATTGATTCTACTTGTATAATTTGAGTTGTTTTTCTTTTCCTAATACGTAGGCTTCTTAAGTTAATTAAACATCAACATAATTTTATTTTCTTTGACATTTTATCCATTCAAATAAAAAGTATGAAAAGTTCTCAACCTAGATAATGATTTTGGTATTGATGTAGTGTGTTTTCTGAGGCTTCTGAGGCAGATGACTACAATTCAATACCTCCTTAAACATTATTCTACAGCAATAGAACAGTAATTATTATTTCAATACAATCAGATTTATGTAATCCTCTTTGATATTCTGGGTGTCATAGAGATTTTATCTTTCTAGATAAACCATCCTGAATTACTAGCGTTTTTTAATAAATGGTCTCCTATGATTGAATTATACTTTTATTATAAAATGCTAATATAAATGGGACCAGAATACATATCAAAATGCTTTGAAAACCTTCTGTCTATAATTTTTATTTATTGAAAGAAATTGTAGTGTTTACCTTATGAAATCTCCAATTCCTGAGTATTGATAGCAGCCTCCACCGTCTAAAAAATCAGATGCTGGATAGGTATTTAATTAATAATGCAATAATAAAAATATCAATGCAAATCAAATTCAGAAAATATAATAGCAGATGGTGAACTATTTCTTTCCTTGGCTGAATGGCATTCTGAAGTTGCAGGACGTCTGCGTGTCTGTAATCAATATATTTAACTGTGTTTGCAACGCCTTTTGATACTGTAAATATGGTTGCTACTTTTAGCAAACAACAGACGCATGAGCTGCCAATGCATGATTGTATTGGCTTACTTATATATGATGTATATATGAATATTCAGAGGATTAAAAATAATTTTTCTTAAGAGTTACTGATGTGGCGTGAGCAGCATTTGTTGGAGGTATTACGTACATCATTGTGAACTGACTCAGAATGTATCTAGAACTGTCAACCTCCCACTTTTATGTAATTCACCAATTAAATAACAAAAAAATTGCATTCTTTCTTTCTCTTTCCAACCCTGTAAACCCTTATTGTGTTTCAGTTCAGTAAAGGTGTGTAAAGATAGAATGAATCTTATCCAGAAGTTCCAGATATGGTGATTACCAAGAGTGTATGGTAGCCACACTCCAAGGCTAAACAGGTCTTCAGAATATTGCCTATAATATAGAGATGTGCAATACCTTTTTTAAACCAGATTACTGCAGATTACTACAATCACTGTGTGTAGAAAGCTGTTGTCAGAAATGGAAGCAAAATTAATAGCTTTAATTTCAGTTGCAGAGGAAATCATGGCTTTCTTTGCTTCTAATTGTTTTAAGCTTTGGGATGGTCATTTTTTTTAATGATAAATGCAACACTGGTAATGGATCTAGACAAGTATGTCACTTCACCTTCATTCACAGATAACCTTGCATAATCTCACAGAGCATTTTTGCTATTAGGTATTTTTATGTCTTTAAAAGAAAGATACCCTTACAACAAGCTTTTTTTTTCATGTGTCAGCATTATTAATAGGGTCCTTTTGCAAAAAAAAAAAAAAAAAAAAACCAAAAAAACAAAACAAAACAAAACAAAACAAAACAAAACAAAAAAAAAAAAAAAAAAAAAAAAAAAAAAAAAAAAACAAACAAAAAAAAAACCAAAAAAAAACAGAGTTTGAGGGATTTTTCTCATATCTCTTGCTGGTTATTAAGAATCTGACCCTATCTGCACAGGGTCCAAGTGACAAGTGATTAGGTGACGGAAGAGTCTAGGTGGTACAAAGGATCCACTGATTACTGAGAGTTTCTTGACATTCTGTGTGGCAGTAAACTACATTAACTGCAAGAAATCACAGATAACAATAATCTATGCTGATAACTAAAACTTCTAGGTAACAAGAAAGCTCTAATTTTAACTACAGCACTGTAAGCATTCCTCATTCTACCAAAGGAACCCATAAAGAACCTGCCTGTCCCAGCAGTGCTGGGTAACAGCGCTCCCAGGCTAGAGGAAGAACAACTACTGGTATTCATTTCCACTGATTTATGCCAATAGTTACTGCTAAGTTTTTCCTTCACCATCAATGCCCAAATCTTCAGCTTCTGCTATGCATCTGTGAGCTTTCAGATTCCATTGAAAAATCTCTCCTGCAGCGACTTCACCACATATTCTTTTTTCTTTCCCAAGAATTAATTGGTTTATTTTGAATGTAAATATGAATCCAAGTGACAGGAATCATTTGGTTCCTAGTATGCTCTGCTCTCAGTCCTGTCTCCTTTGGTACATGGGAACTGTCAGAGAGGATCAAGGTAAAGCTAAACATCAGAGGCATCTGAAAGAAGAAACTTTTCAGTAGGCGTTGAATTTTACATATTTTAAGAGAATTAGCTGGAAATTTCAACGTGAAGATTCATACATTGTACAAAACCTGTTGCATAACTACCAAAAATATGGATATTGTTATCCAACCAGTTTTAGGATTTGATCTCATTAAGATTTTGACCTCAAATTTGTACATGGTAATGAATTCCATAGGTTAACATTGCATTACAGGATATTTTCAGAGATTTTTGTTTTCCATCACATGCTTTATATTGCTTTGTGCTACCATGCAGAGAGATTTCTCCTATTCCTCACACATTTCCGCTCTTAACTTGCTTCTTTCCAGTTCAGCTTTATTCCTTTTCAGTCTTTCATGCCCACATGTGTGAGGTAGGTTGTAAACCGTATGGTCTGGCACAGTGAATTTGGTGACATAGATTGAGACTTTTTTCTCAGGTTATAATTGCTACATCAAAACCAGTGTCAGTACTGTATAAAGCACCTATTCCTCTTTGTTCCACAAAAAAAAAAAGAAAAAAAAAAAGAAAAAAAAGAAATCAAGTGCACATATTTTTAACTGAGCTGACTTGCTTTGAGCTGGAATAGAAGAAGAGGCCCTGGTGTCTCTGGAGAAGAGACAGACCCTGTCCTATGTTGTGCTTAACTTCATTTTGCCTCCAACTTCATCTTGCAGACTAGCCTTACTCTTATCCAAAGGAAGACAGGGATTTGGAGACAGTAGCAGTGATTGCTGTAATCAGACTCAAGAGCTTTAGGTTGGAAGGGACCTCCAGAGGTCTTCTGATCCAACATGCTGCCCAAAGCAGATTTAGGTGGAGCAGGTGGTGAAGACTGCGTCCAGTCAAGCTCTGAGCACCTCCTCAGCCTTTTGGAGCAGTCTGCACCAGTATCTAAACACTCTTACAGGGATATTCTTTCCCCTCCATATTGCATTGAAATTTCCCCTGATTCTACTTGTGAATGCTGCCTCTTGTACTGCCACTATTCACCTCTGAGAATAGACTGGCTCTGGCTGCTCTGCACTGTTCCTTTAGATACTTGCAGACAGCAGTAAGATATCTCTGAGTTTTCTCTTCTCCCAGCTGAAGAAACCAAACTCTCTCAGTCCCTCCTCCTCTGTCCTGTGCTCTGCACCCTGTGCTCAAAGTGCATTTCCATAAGTCTGTGGTTTCAGTTTCTCCTCTGTACTGGGGAGCCCAGATCTGGACCAAGCACTCTCAGTGCCTCACTGGAGCAGAATACAGGGGAGAATCACCTCTCAGCCTGCTGGATGTGCCCTTCCTCACACAGCTCTGGAGGCTGCTGGTTTCTGCTGCAAAGTTGCATTTCTGGCTTGTGCTGAGCTTGTCCACAACACCTTCAAGGCCTTTTTCTGCCTGACTACCCTTTAGTCCATAATCTTTAATCTTTAATTTAATCCATACCCATAACCTGTATTCCTGCATGGAGCTATGACATCCCAAGTGCAGGACTTTGCATTCGCCTTTCTTAAAGTTCATGAAGTTCCCTTCAGCCCACAGCCCATCAAGTCCACTCAGAACAGCAGCCCTAGCCTTCAGCTTACTGACAATTCCATCAAATTTAGCTTTGACAGCAAACCTTCTGCAAGCTGAGATATGTTAATTACAGTTGTGTTAAGAGGGAAGAGATAAGGATGGACACAGGTTCAGACTTAGGCCTAGCTCACACACAGTGTTGACATAATCATTTCTAAATGTATATTTTCATGCTATTGTTGAAAATTTCCTCAACTCTCATCTGCATCATTTTCTTGCTTAATCAATTGAAGAGTATAGTTTACTTTCCTGCTGCCAAATTAATCTCCACCACTGTTTTCTGTTCAGCTTGGCATACACAATTTCTTTAATTGAAATAGTCTTTTTCTAATTTGTACACTGACTTTCTAACTAATCTTGCTGTTTCTTCTGTATTGTAATTGTCCTTTCAGCCACCTTTTATACAACAAGAATGGCTATGAAAAAATGGAAGGGATGTGAGCAGTGATTGCAGTTGAAAAATGAGCATAAATCCCCAAAACATTTTGGGTGTCCCCTGAGAACTGGTAGCTCAATTAAAATATGTACAATGGAAATTAATTCTGAATACTCATGCCATTCAGAAATCTGGTGGGTATATTGATTTGTGTCATAGTGCGTCAGGCAACTAATTTTATCCAGCCTAGAGATCCAGTAATTTTTTCTTGTCTCTTCTGAGCCCTCATAATGCAGGTATCATGCATTAAAATCTCATTTGGGTTTTAATGCTGTTATAGGCTTCTTTTTAAATTGCTTATGAAGGGTACTCATTGCAATTGAATCATTAAAGTGGACTTTTTATTAACAATTGTGTCAGGTCACTGGTTTTGCATCAGAAGCTCTTTTCCTGCAACGTCAATGCTACATCTTTCATAACGATAAAGTTTTCAGAACAGGGTCAGATTTTGTATACAGGATGAAGGCAAAGACCATGCAGAGTTGGATGACAGCTTCCTGGTTTTCTTCACTGTACTACCAAAAACCTGCAGCAACCTTTATGTATTCAGAATTTTCAAAGTATTTCTATATAGCTCTACATATCTACACTGTGCAGTTCAGATGAAAAAGAAGGAAAAAGGAAAAAAGCTTTATTAATACTTTATTATCTAACCTCAGTGGGAAATTGAGGCAAAACTTTCTGATTCCTGAGAGCAAAGATACTGTATGTCAGAAGCACAAAACCCCCCATCCTCTTTAACCCCTGCAGCAAGAGCTCTTCTCTGAGCCTGGTAAGGCAAAAAGATCATATAAGAGAAATTCAATAAAGCAGTCAACGACACCTTTGTTCATATAATCCCCAAATGCTTCTAGATGGATAATCTGTCATTATTCCCTGCTGCTGGTAGAGAATTCCTTGTTGTAGTAGCCTAAGATGGCGTTCATCTCACCCACTACCTAGACATGTGTGGTGTGTTTAGTGCTGGCTAAAGGGTAGTATACCTACTAGAATATACTTACTCATTTCCTGCTGTGAGATA
Source organism: Peucedramus taeniatus (assembly GCA_013400575.1). Taxonomy (NCBI): domain Eukaryota; kingdom Metazoa; phylum Chordata; class Aves; order Passeriformes; family Fringillidae; genus Peucedramus; species Peucedramus taeniatus. The sequence goes on along the minus strand of WBNO01014287.1, from coordinate 19,365 downwards.
GGACTAGCAGGAAGGCAAAGTAGGCTCATTTAAAAGAGTATAAAGAAAACTTTATTAACAGTAACTAAAAGAAAGAATAGTAAGAATCAGAATAAAACTTTTAGAACACTCCTCCTCCCCCCTACAACTTTTTCTTTCCCACTAACAATGTACAGAAACAATTTAGTGAGTTTATCACCTCTAGAATAGTTTTTCTTCAGTTTACTTAGGGAGAGGAGTTTTTCTTGTCATTTTATGGAGACTTTTCTACAAGATAACTATTTTCTCATGACTTTTAATTTCTACAAATAGCAACTGCCTGGGAATCTGCCATTGTGAAGTTCCTCCTATCTTTTTGCAGCCTTCCCACAGCTGCGCTTATGGGCAATGTTAACTTATGGGGTATTTATTTAAGGATGAACTGTTCAAGAACAAAGGTTTTCTTTATCTATCTCTCAGATAATTTTTATTTTTGGGAAGAGAGGTCTTCTTCTTCTTTCCCTGGGGGCAAAGGGTCTTCACTCTTCTCTCTCTCTGTCTGTTTGAATTTTTCATGGGATCACAGCTACCTCAACATCTGCTTGCTTTGGCATAGATGCTTTTTGTTCATACCTACAATCTGAACAATTCATTCCCCCCATACTTTCAAGGAGTTAGAGGGAAAAAAGAGTTTGATGTATCAATTATGTTCTTTTTCATAGCTTTATAAGAGGATCTCAGCCTAAAACTAAAGGCATCTCCTCAACCTTTCCATCTGGCACCTAAATTCTTCTTACTGACCTTCATGGCTCATGTTTTCTACGTGTCTTCACTCTGTCCTTTTCTTTCAGGCTGCTACCTGAAAAATTCTTTCCTTGATGTAATAAGGTGCATAGATACAAACCACCCAGGACATGTCATAATGTAAAATTTTATGAGATGATTAATTGACACTCAGTTCAAAACTTCTCAGTCATAAAACTTCTCATTTTAGGGAAAGTCTTTGTCTTTCAGTTTGCTTTTTTTTTTTTTTTAATAGAGTTGTTAGAGTTTCCCAAATCTTAAGACATCATAAATAGCAGATCCTCAAAAGTTAAGCTGTGTGTCTTTTGCCATTAATTGATTTTTCTTAAGCTTTGCAGAAGAGACAGTATTGCCATGGATCTAAGAGCCCTGTTGCAAGAAGGAAAATTTTCAGGCACAGAACACAGAGGAATTTTCCATCTTGTTGAAATTCTAAACAAATATAAGCACTACTCTGGTGGTTGTCTTCTCAGTCTGGTGAAAACATATGCTGTAGGAGGTGTGTGCACCTTGTTTTAAAAGATCTTCAGAAGAGAAGAAAGGGCCTTTTTTTAAAAAATATAAAAGATCTTAGTGAACAATCAAACTGTTGATTCCTCTCTAGGATATTTGCAAGGTGACCTCTACTGTGGACCACTGAATCAGTGAACATGGTTTCAGTTCAATGGATGCAATATATTTCTGTGTTCTCAAGCTTTTCAACAATTCTTTTTCTTTACAAAATGATTAGGGGGTTTGGGGATTTCACACTTCAATTTCTCCCTGGTTTTACAATTTTCTGCTTGAAAAAAAATCCACATAACTGTGGCAATTCAGAAAACGCATCACTTTTGATTAAATAATATTAGGTATTCATTACCTAGTTGAAAGTCCCTTTTATTTACTACCCATTAATGTTAACACATGTTGCACGTGTTGGGCTCTGAACCTTTTGAAGTTCTTTGTCTCTGGTTCTGTTACCGAAGGAGAAAGCGATTTAGAACAGTTTGTGCCTGGGAGACTAGAAGTGAAAGAAGTTGGATGCTAATGAATCTTCCTTTTCAGACCGTGAGGCTATCTGGGAAGCAGCCCAAGCCAGCTGGAGACCCTCAGCGCGGCAGAGGCGGGGTGCAAGGATCCATGGGCCAGAGAACTAAGCTGCCCTAGGCATCCTGCCTTTTACGCAGGTTAAAGATCTCCTTTCTGTTACTCAGCTTGCATGTAACTGTTCTGGAAGGAAAACAAAAGCAAAATGTTTACGCTGCCATTTGCAGCTTTATCCAAATTTGCATCTATGATTTAAAGTGAGGCTCTCTCACCATGAGTTGAGGCAGTAAATGATGGATCAAAGGAGGCAGTCAGGGTTTGTGGAGCCCAATAGCTCAGTTTGGGCACTTCCAGAGGAGCCTCCTTCTGAACCCTACTAGCTACATGTGTTTTTATCTTTCAGTATTCAAAAGCTGTTTCTGGAATATATGACTGGAAGCCAAATAAGGCACTGAAAAAGGTTCAGAGAAATTATGCTTACAAAGAGACTCCAGAAATGGCACTGAGAATGGGACTCACTCACACCGTATCTTAGGTGCAGTCACTTCAGGTTTGTAATGCAGCACCACCAGGTGCTGATGTAGATCTTTGTTGGACCCTCCTGTATTTTCTATTGCAGTGTATTTTATTCTCTTAGTATAAAGAGGGGCCAGAGTGACTGGTTTTCTAGTTGAAGCTAGTTGGGATGAATCCTGGCCCAAATAATTTATTTGGCTTGCTATATAAATGTATGCTTTATGTTTCAATGAATTTTGAGCTCTCAAAGGAATTTTTATTAATAATATGAGGTATAGTGTAATGAATGGAACATAATCTTGAATAATTGCTTAGAATATGGCCATTTGTTTTCTGATAACAGCCTGTGGACCTTGGTGATGGCTGCAGGATCTCCTTATTGCTGTTCATGGGGAAAATGCTGGCAGACACGACTGCTCATGCCAGTAAGACAGACAACCATAATTTTAAAAAGCCTTTAGAAACATCTGTCATATAAGCATGTGTATATATCTATAAGTCTATAAATAATCATGACACCAGTAGTATTTTCACATGCATTCCTTAAGGATTGTAGCTGCTGACTGCTGATGCAGAATTCTTGTTTCTATTCTGTGTAAAATTAATTAGTGTTTTTAGAGATCTGTTCTATCTTCTCAGGGTAATTATCACATCCTGCTGCTGCCTATATACTTTGCACCACATGCTTCAGTTGGATACATATGGAAAAAACAGTTTGGATAAATATAAAGATAATTGTTTCTTTGGCATGTATTTCCAAATGGATATAAGCAGAGTTTTTGACATAGTATCCCCTGTAGCACTGTACATTTTTGTTTTACTTCAGTTTTTCTGGAGTCCTGTCTAATTTAATTATTGTGTTCTGGAAGCTACAAAACTCTTCTGGCATGAATAACAGCGGCATGAGGTTTACACAGATGTCTTACAATGTCAGACTAAATCTTTATATACCAATAATTATGCCACTTTCAGGTACTGAAAGAACAGGTACTGTTCTTCACCTGCATCAGCTTCTCTGTTAATCTTTGCACCCTTTTTTGTTCTGGCACCATCTTTACATATTGTTCTTTCTCTCTAAAAATGCTTGTCTGAAATCAGGTGCAACTCCTCACAGCTATAACTGATGGGCATGTTCAAATACTAGGAGCCACCTGCATCTTACAGCTGTCTTTTTTTATTGCTTCCTTGACCATGCTGTCCTTTGGAGAGAGGCATGCTCAGCACTGCTGAACTGAATGTGAATGTTCTATATGATATATTTCATGTCGAAAAGAGAGCCTAAAACACATTTCCAAATTTCATAATGTCAAAAAAAAAAACCAACCAACCCAAAACAAACCCCACCCAATGTCATTTAGAGTTATGAAAATATTTTATTTTGGCAAAATGCTCTGATTTTTGACAGTTTTAAACTGTTATGTTACAGTATTCCATGCAAAATAAAACAAATTTTTAAAATCACTTTATAAGAAAATGACAAAATATTTTGACAGTGTCTGAACATTTTCCCCTCTTCTCTCCACAACAAAATTGCAACAGAATCTACAAGATCTCCTTATTTGATGCAATTTTATTTCTCAGTGAAAAATATGCCAGCTAAACTTATTTCCAGCTGACTTTTGCCCAAAGTGAAAGCTTTGAAAAGCCAAGCTCTATCACTAAAAAACATGAAAAATCAATTTATTATACAACTTGCAAATAAGCAAGAGGAACTGCCAAAAACATCTGAAATAATTCCATACTCAAGATCTGTGTCAGAAGTCCAGGAATAAAAAGTTGCCTTGCTACCTAGGCAGAAACCCAACCTGAAACTGTCACAGAAGACATCTCTTCACATGCATACTAAACACTTTGGAGAGCATTTGGAGTCAATGTACTTCATTAATGTGTTATCCACTGGACATATTAATGCAGGGATTGCCACAGTGCAGATCTTGGGACACTTGAAACTTTATATTAGAGTTCTTTATCATTTACAGTCTTGGCCCAGATGTAGTGGAAATAGCATGAGAAGTTTGGGTTTTTGCCCTGCACTGCTTGGTTTCTGGTTGGCAGGGAGTGAATTGGCACAACAGCGGCCAATAGACTCAGATATCAAAGTAGAAGAAGGAGTCCAGTGAATTTCTGGCAGACTGCATGGCAGCTGTCCTAGCATGTGGCATCTGTACTGTTACGTGAAGATTTCAGTTCCAGGTTTACAATCTCACATAGCTGTGCTGGAGAACAGAGGCAGAGACTGCAGAGCTGGAGATCAGGGAGCCACAAATGAGGCCAGATTCTATTGCAAAGATGTTGCTGTGCAAGGGAAGTGTACAAAGACATGGAGGTCTTCTGGGAGTGCAGTCACAGCTGTTTTTCCTGTCTCTACAGCTAACTGTGTGAAATCTCAAGCTGTTCCTCTCTTAAATCCATCACTGTTGAGTCAAGCAAGGAAGATTTAGGGAGGTTTGCAACCACTTCAGTTTTGTGCCATGAATATTAGTCACACCAATATTTTCTTTAGAGAAATTTCACTTTCTTTTGGAGTCATTTGAAATGGTCACATAGTTGTTAATTTATTCACATTTTCTGGGAGTTTTTAACCTCCTGTAAGGTGAGGTGTTATCACAGGGCACTGGACCTAGAAAATCATGCTTAAGTGTGGTCTTTCTCATTTCCAAGAAACGGTCTAACTTCCCTTGGGATTCTTTACAATGGTGTAGAACTAGGAGTGGCCTAGGTCATTGCTCCTTTCCTCATGAGGCTGAACTTTCAGCTTGTCTATGATGGGTGTCACTTACTGCCTAACTAACTGTATTCACAAGTTCACTTTGATGACCATGGAAAAATAATTAATCTTTTACACAAAGATATATTTTTTAAGTGTTATGTTTTTCAAGTCCCCTGAAGGACTTTTGGGAGCTAGCAAGCTTCATGCAGCCTGGAGTACTCAGTGCTCAGTGTAAACCCAAATCAGCTTGCTTGGTCCTAGACTATCCTCATTTTCAAGAGAGTGAAATTCAAATGGCCATCCAACAAACACCTTCTTTAGTGCATGCTGAGCACTTTTCAGGCCCATTAACTGCACTGAGTAGCAATCCATTCAGACTAATAGGTGCTAAGACAGCTAGTGCATATATAGAAAACTAATTTCAGGTGCCCTCGTTCCAAACTGGATCTCACCCAGAGTTTTTCTGTAGCACATCTTCACATCTTTCAGTTTCCTGCCTTGCCCTTTTAATACTCTGGTTCTTCATGTTTGTTGGAGCAGAGCAGTCATTACAAGATTGGTGACCTATGGTCCCAACAGGTACAAAATGATTACAGCTCTTGACACTTTTTGGTTTTGATCTGTTAATAACTACAATGAGCCTTGCTGCTGCTATAAACCTCCTTATCTTATATAACAACAACAACAAAAAAAAAAGGTTTCTGCACTAGCAGACAGCTGATAGTGATCAGACGGACAGAACAGCAGCTGATATTTACCAAAATAGAATTTTTATCCATATGCTTTATATTTGTGTAATAATTCTATGTCTTCTTGTGTTTGGAGGAGATATTGGATAGAACCAAAAGGCCAATAACTTTTTCATGAATTTCTACAAATTTGAGTCAAGCAAAAGGGAGAGATGAACACTGAGTGAAATCATCCATCAATTTCTCCATTAAACTAATGGGTGTGAAATATTTATCTATGTTTACATATGCACCTTAGGTTTTGAAGTATTGGGTTTGAAAAAGGGATAATGGACAGAAGTTGGTAACTTGAGGGACCCTTCTCTGGCAGCAATTAACATCACACCGAATGGTCTCATCTCTTAAAACAGATTTATGAATAATTTAAAGATGTTTCATAATGATAGCACTTCAGAAACCAAGGAAATGAATATGTATCTCACTAAGTGTTCAGTTAAGGCCATATTACCTCTGTGTCAGTGGCCTAACTCATTCTAGCAACCCAAGGAGTTGCTTACATTAAGAGTTTCCTATTGTTATCTGAGATAAAATTACATGATATAAGGATACAGTGACACGGAAGAAATTTTTAGGGGACAAAGTAGCCTGTCCTTAATATTTGGAGAAAACAGCAGTTTTTATGTGGAAGAACCCCATGGAAACAATTACAGTATAAGCTTGACTGATCTGTGATTATTGAAGTCACAGGTAATTCAAAGATATAGATATTTATGGAGATATTTTTTATACAAACTTCTTTTTAATTTATTAGATCATATATAACTGGAAGAATTAACAGAGACACAGAATGGAAGAGGTAGGAAAATATCTCTGAAGATTATCTAATTTGGTTCTCCTCTTCAAAGCATAGTGAACTAGTGCAGGTAATTCAAGACCACTTTGAGGTTTGAATATTTTCATGGAGGCTACACAGCCTCTCCAAGCAATGTGTTCCAGGTGTTTGATGACCTGCACAATAAAACAAAATAAAACCAAAGCAACCAAACAAAAACACACAACCTGTTCTTTTCTTATGTTTGAATAGTATTTTCTGCTTCCTGTAAGTATTGTCCCTTGCCCCTGCCTCTGAGAAGTGCCTGGCTCCATTTTCTTTACTATTTCCTATCAGGAATTTATATTTGTTGATAAGATTCTTCTGAGCCTTTTCTTGTCCAGGCTAAATAGTACCAGCTTCTCATGTGTCAGATGTTCTTGTACCTGAATCATCCCCTTGACCTCTGGTGGACTCATGTGTGGTATGTCCATGTCTCTCTTGCACAGGAAAGCTCAGAATGGGATCCAGAACTCCAGATGTGCTTCATCAGTGATAAAGAGAGGAGAGGAATCACCTCCTTGACGTTTGCCATCATGCAGTCCAGGATGCTGTAAGTCCTTTCATGATAAAAATGCATCTTTCTGGCTCACAGTCAACTTCTTGTGCATCAGGACTCCTGGGATATTTTTGTCAATCTGCTTTCCATACAGTTTGCTCCAGCATATGTGCTGCATGAGTTTCTTACTCCCTGGATGCAGGATTTTGCACTTCACTTGTTGAACTACATCAACAAGAGATGAACAATGAAGTTCCTGTTAACTAATTTCTCCAGACTGTGGGATCCCTCTGAATGGCAGCACAACCCTGTGATATATCAGCTACTTCTTATTTTTCTATCATGCTTGTAAAGGGTGGGCTCATTCTCATCATCCAGGTCATTCATGAAGCTGTTGAACAGTATTGGCTCTAGTATTGACCCCTCACCACTAGTGACTGGTTTTTGGATGGACTTTGTGCTGCTGATCACAGCTTTTTAAGAAAAGCTACCTTTCAGGTCATTTTCAGTCTGTCTTACTGTCCCTGTGTCTAGTCTGTATTTCATAATTTTGTCAGTGGGGATGTTATAGGGACAGTGACAAAGGTCTCCCTAAAATCAGAGTAAACAGCACCTATTTATTGCTCTTATCTATTGAACTCATTATGTCATTGTACAATAATATCAATTTGTTCATATGTAATTTCCCCCATCATAAATCAATGCTGAATATTCTAAATTATTTTCTTGCCTTAAAAATATTTGGAAATATTTGCAGGATTATTTGCTTTGTCACCTTTCCAGTGATTGAAATGAGTTTTACTACCCTCTAGCTCCCTGGATTCTCCTTCCTGCCCATCTTGAAAGTTGGAGTGATCACTTTCTTCCACTCCTTAGGAATTTCTCCAAATTACTATGATCTCTTGAAGATAACTGAGAGTGGCATTGCTTCCTCAGGCAGATTTCTCAGCATTTACAGGTCTGTCTCATCAGTTCCCATTGATTTGTGTGCAGTTTATTGAAATGTTCACTCACCTGATCCTCCTCCACCTTATGTGTGGTGAACTTTCACACTGTTCTCAAGGACCTGGGATCCCTGAAGGCTGGTGTTATCTTCTGTCTGTAACTGGGGCATGGAAGCCATTGAGCACCTCAGTCTCCTATTCCTCTTCAGCATCAGTCCACATTTCCCCTAGTTTTCCTTTTGCTGTTGATGTACTTGCAGAAGCCCCTCTCTCCAGACTTTAGTTGAGGTGGACTTTGGCTTTCCTATTTATGCATGCAGAGAATGTGTCTGTATTCCTCCAGAGTCATCTCTCATCTCTTCCACCTCTATTGTAAGGAGCTCCTCATTCATACCTGCAGGCTTCTTGCTACCTTTGATTGATTTCCTGTTGATCAGGATGTGCCACTCTTGAACTTGGAGAAGGTGATCTCAAAAATCCTTCCTCAGCCTCTCTTGTCTCTGGGACCATAACCCATGGGATTCTTCCAAGTATGTTCCTGAACTGAACAGAAGCACTGCCATACATATGAGATATGAATCTGAGTCAGACACAAAATGCCTTGCACAGTTTTCAGATAGTAGCAGAACATGTAGGATTTCTTTAAAAGCTAGTAACTTGAAAAGGTAGTTGTTGCGAATACTCAAATACTCAAGAGAAAATATATTTAAAATTATCAGAAGAATCTTAATACTTCCTCTTAAAAAAACCATGTTTTCTGATAAATATTTATACAGTAAATACATAATCTCAAAGGAGTCAGTTCCATGTCTTAAGTATCCTAAAATTGTGCAACTTGGCATGTCACTTTAATGTAAATTTTATTGCAGTCAACAGTGTGAAATGTACAGAGCAAGTTTCCTATAAATTATCCCACAGATACTGTAAGAGAATGTGGGGAGAAAAAATGAATCTAATTATACTGGAGATGTTAAAGTGATGCAGACAAACTAAGAAAGGCACTGAAAAGGCAAAAAAGTTCCATGGGCTTAGAACCAGTTCTATAGAAGAAAATCTCAGCATGGTTGAAATCCTTGGCTTGGAAGAGAATGACTAAAGACATGACAGCAGACCATAAAATTGTAAAACATATGGAGGTACTGTTTCTGGAATGCTGATTCTGCTTATTTCAATTCAAAACTTAGGAAGTACCCAGTGAGATTGTTCAGGTAAAGGATGCATACTGCAAGCCATGCATAGTGAAACTGATTGTTAAGGTTTTGGTCCATTAGGACCCTAAAATAAAAGTGAAAAAGAATAGGCCTATTGACTAATCTCCAGACATACTGGTTTGCCTCAGGGAGGCCATGGACTTTCTCATACAAGGGAAAAGACTACTTAATATTTCTCCCAGTTCTTATACCCCTCCTGCAAACTTCTGCTCTTGGCCACAGTGATAGGCATGAAACTGGGCCACTTCTGGCCTTTCTTTGGTCCACTATTGCACACTTTACAACTTTTACCCAGAGATGCGTTCTTTAAATTCAATCTAAATTGGTAACTGCTGCTTAGGTTGTGTGAGAGCAACATTTCACATTATATTATATTGGGTCTCTCTGGGACAGAGTTAACTTTCCCCGAAGAAGTTCTCCTAGTGCTGTGCTTTGTGTTTGTAGCTAGAAGGATGTTGATAACACACCAGTGTTTTGGCCATGGCTGAGCAGTGCCAGTGGAGCATCAAGCTCCCCCACAAAGGCCAGGGGGCTGGGAGTGGGAGAGGTTTAGAGGGGACACAGGACAGAAGACCCAAATTGTGTAAAGCCACATCCCATAGCATGCAGCATATTGTCTTGAGCAATAAAAGCTAAAAGAAAGGAGAAGAAGGGGGATATTTATAATTAAAATTCATTATTCAGATGTTTCTCTTCCAAACTAACTGCTATGCAAACTGGAGCTCTGCTTCTGAGGAAGTGACTGGACATCACCACTGGTGGGAAGTAGAGAATAATTTTTTTTTTTTTTTTTTGGCTATGCTTCCATGTGCCTTAGCTTTTCATAATTAAACTATCTTTATGATGAACCACAAGATTTTGGTCTTATTTTCTCCCCCTAAACTGCTGAGGAGGGGAAGTGGTAGCTTGGTAGGAACGTGTCAGGCAGCCAAGGTCAACATGGGAGCTCAAGAGTGGGACTTTAGAATTCAAGATAATGACAGAGACTGCAAGATATAAAAGTTGAAATATGGACATGACATTGCCAGACTGTGGAATAATTGTGGGGAATTTTGGTTGTAATTGTGATGGGGGGATGAGGGGTCAAGAGTGTGTAAATAGTCTTTAAAATTTTTTTATGGAAGTCTGTAATCTTCAAGGTATGTGCTGGAGAACAGATTCTTAAATAAATGTAAGGCCAGCTTTTGCCTTGATACAACAGGTGGCAGGTCTATTGACCAAAAGAAACCTTTTTGGTCCAAGGAAGTGATGCCCCTTTACGCTTGTCTTTGGTCAGTAGTTAAGACATAAGAGAAAATTAATTTTTAAGAAAAGAAAGTGAATTAAATCTAATTTGCTTCAGCCTCAGTAAAGTGCTTGATTTGATTGGTGTAAGAAAAATTATCAGATTTTCTTAAGAAAGAAAAGCTGGAAGTTAGCAGAATAATTGAAGACTCAGGTTTTCACACAGAATATCAGATGAGCCCATACCAGTTACTTATTTCACAAACTTAAAAAAGTGTTGTCACTTCAAAAGAAAACTGGGTTAGCATTCAGGAGGAAATGGGTGACCCTGAACAGTGAGAAAATTGAAGCAGTACAGCACTCAGTAGTGCAAACCAAGATTTTTTTGTAGGCAACCTGAATCCCTAAATATGAAACTTGATTTGTTTAGGGAGTTATTTATTTGGTATATTGTCTACAATAACTTGCAATAAATCTGAAGCTTGCTCTGGTGCTCCTGAACAGCACCTTTCCCTTTTTATAGGCTTTGTTTAATCAGCAGAGTCCCAAGCATGGGGAGGTAAAGCTGCTATTAGTGCTGGAGAGGCTTATGCTGTGTTTTAGTGAGGGTTTCACTTCTATGGGTCCCTGTGAAACATCTGTGAGTTTACACTTAAGGTAGCAGCCACAGAAAAATAGGTAATACCAACCACCCTTGGCTGAGTAAAGGTCAAATGTTTAGTCTAGGCTAAAAATTTAGGCTTTGGATGATTTGGCTATTGTGCATTTGTTCAGAGTCCATAGGGAAGTGAAAAGGAAAGAGATGGTTTGCTGTTAACACCTCTACAGGTCTGCTTTCATACATGATGCCTGCCAGCACATGGCTGCTGCACAGGGAGCACCCTAAGCATGCAGAGGTCAGAGACTTTTGTGGCTTTCCAGATTTTGGCTTTGGTAATGTATTGCTTGATTTGAAAACACATTTCTGGGCAATAAGCATATGCAGTTTTGGGTCATCTGGCAGCCTGGGCTAGCCTCAACATAGGCAGTACTTCTTGCAGTCTCAACACTGAAATTCCTAACTTCATTTATGTATTTTGTATTTTACTTCTGTGGGCCAAATCAGACAACACATGTCTCTGTGTCCTGACATGCCTCTGTTGCTGTATTTCATTTATTTCACTACCTCTTCTCTCAGTTCTATCCCTTCAATTATCTGGGCTCATAAGGTATAAAGACATTTTTTTGCTTTAAACTTTCTTCTTTAGATCAAGTATCAATCAGTTTTGTGGCCATGCCGTAGCGGACTGTTTGTTTCTTTTAACGTTCAGCTCTCAGACTGAAGAGAAAACTTGTATTTTTTTCTTGAAAAGCAGGACAGTCTTTACATAAAACAGCAGAAAGGAACTCTTGTCCAGACATAACCTAATTTCCTTTCTCCTTGAGAAATATTTGGGCATGAACAGAAAATTATCATTGGTTTCTATCTGGCTATCCATTTTTTATGTTGAATCTGCTTGAGATTACAAACTTCAAATGAAAACACTACTGAATTATTGTGCTCTTCATATTTTTTTCCTAAAATTAATTTCTTAAGTGGCATACCAAAGAAGGTCAGCATTTATGCTGGGCTAAACAATTATGCAGAGATGGAAAATATCTTTATACATACCCCTGGTTACTTTCCAGTGAAATTTTAAAACCTGAAAACTTGCATTTGCTTGTTTTGAGCACTGATGCTGAAGATCCCTCCTGCTCCCACTCCTTCTGCAGCATGGCTTCCCTATTGACACTTGGAAACAGGGAAACTGCACAGGAAAGCCAGAGGAAGTGCCCCAGCATAACCTCTGGGTTCTCTCCCAGAACATCACTCTGTCCACTGCACATTATTTGCCTCTTCACATATAAGATTAGTTCATTCAGCTTCTTCTGCTGTCTTCCTCTTGCATGTGTGGAGGACTCATCCCTACTCCATTTATAACCAGAAGAGGATTTATTGCTTTGCATGCATTGTTCAACAGAAGTAAATATTTGTTTTATTCCACTGCAAAAGTCATTCAAGAACAGGGATGAAATATGATCTTCATCTTTAGTCAGGCAGAGCTCAAAATCACAGCAGTGGATTTCTTATTATTTGTTTCAGAAAGCAAGGGCTGAGGAGGAGCATCAGGACTGAATTATGGATCATGTTTCCAAGACTCAAATGGTATTCCTGAGAATAAGGTCCTGTGGGTTAGCACAGATTTGGTGATGCTGCAGTCACAGCTTCTCAATTTATACTTTCAGAGTTTCAGATCTTAATACTCTTCTTAGATGTATTTCACTATTCAGGAGAGTGACCAGGTCCTAGGGATGATGGAACACATCAGAGTAAGAAATGAGAGCCCTGTCTTTTAACACAACAGCAGCCAGTGCAATAAGTCTAAGGGACGCTGTTAACTCACCTTTATTTTAACCTCTTTTTGTAATTTAATTCTGTGGAAAAAGACATCAGGATCTGTGATGATAGCAAACTTTCCAAGGACAAGCTGGATTCAACAAATTTGTATGGTTGCAAACAAGGAAACCCCTTGCCTGTCCTGTCCTCAATCTGGGACTCAGAGGCTGGGGCTAAATAAAAAGTCCTAAAGGATTAGAGGGCCCCACTGCTGTGGAAGTGGAAGGATCTCTGCCATGCTTCAAACTGATTTAGTTCATACATTTTGGAACTTAATCAGAGCAGGATTTCCTGAACTGGTTCACTGCACTGGGCCCAACAGACTTTTTTCTCAAATTTTTTTCTTTAAATGCAATAGTGAGAAAATATTTATTTTAGTGTTTTATCTCCGTGTCTCTTCATACGCATCTCTTTGTCTTGATGCAGCATCTTTGTCAACACTTGCCTATTGTGCTGATAAAAATGTCACACTGACCTTCAGAAATGTACCTGCTGTCTGGAGACTGTGCCTTAAGAGTAGTTTTGATGCCACTGCACACTTTGGCTTGTTTATTAAGCCCTTAACTCACAGAACCTGATATTGTGTCAGATCATCTGCAGCTAATTGAAAACACCACCTGCAAGAAGATTAGAAAGAAACTTCCCATTCTTACTGATGCCTGTTGGATGTTTTATACCTTCACATGACTTCACAGGGCAGCTCACAGGACAGTTTCTGCTGTGCATTAGATTGAAGAAAAGATATCCTTTTGTTGATTTCTTTTTTTTTTTCTAAACTTCGAATGTTTCCTTGCCTTCGTTTCTTCCTGGAGTGTCAAAAAGACAAAGACCTTTTTGATTCTTTATGGCCTGAACTAAAATCACAAAGATACAATTGATTACAAATTCTATAGAAATAGTATTTTGCACTGAAGCACCGTTCACAAGGAGAAGTTTTAGGAGCTCCAGAAATAGCAATTAATGCTTTAGACTCACTTGATAAAAGCTCCCTTAATTCATAGATAATTGTTCTGCAGAGAACTGGAGAAAGAATTTCTCCTTCTCTGGGGATGAAAGAAAAATAGGATTTCATATAAGCCGAGGTTTTTGTTTGTTTGTTTGTTTTTTGTTTTTTTTTTCTTAATTTTTCCAGGTTGGGGGATATTTGTTTGTTTGGGTTTTTTAATCAGTGCAAAAAGTAGGCATAGATCAGGCTATTATTTTTTTTATTGTATTTTCAGGTTGATGGGCATTGTGTACCTGCCCATCCTATCCTTCCAACCCTTGAAAAGAAGGAAACTACTACTGTTTGCTGTCTAAAGTAGACAGCAAACAGTAGTAGCTAGCAAATAGTGGCATACCTAATTTTCAGATCTTCAAACAGCTTTCTTCGTGTATGCAGACTCTTGGATGGACAGTCCCATAGGTGACCACCAAAGTCAAAATCAGTACACAGCTTCCTCCTGTTGTATATATTGAAGGAGTTTGTATAGCTTAATCCCTTAATCCCTGAGATGAGTTTCATAAAGCAAGTTCAGAATGTTACCTGGAAGCATGAATGCTCTTAAATCAAAATTTCCTGAACTCACGCCTTCTGAATCATGAAACCATGAGAAAATAAGAAGAGAAGGACAGGTAATAAAACAACTTCTCCCTCAAAATCCAGGTCAGGGCCTTATGTTAATTCATTATTCACCATCCTATTTTTCTAACAATGTTCATAAAAAGGGAGAAGGAAAGTGGAGATGAGTGGTTAAATAGCACATCTGGCCCTGAAATATTATTTCTTAATGTTAGGACTTGAAAGGGGACTACTAGAAATAGCAATTGTGGAATAGTTACTGTGCAATAAATTCTACTCTTGTGTCAGCACCCGCTGAGCAAGGAAGAGGGGAGGAGACTGAACTGAGCCTTCATCTCATTCATACAGCTTGATTATACATGAGTTTTAAATCCAGCTCTCATTTCACTTTATATTTTCATCTCTATTCAGTTTCCAGTGAAGTGTTCCTGTGTTCTTGAGAAAAAAAGGAGGATGTGATTAGGTAAGAGAGTAAAGCATGCATTCAATTACAGAAAGCATTATCATCTCTTCCTTAAACTGATTAGTTATTGTTCCCTTAAGTAGCACTAACTGTGCTCATGTGCTCTGCAATCCAAGCCATAAGGCATAGGCACTGGCCAAATGCCAGTGCAGCACCCACTGACGCCATTCATAGAAGACAGAGCTTGAAAGAGGATCTCCACTGGAGATCCTCTGAGGACCCTAAAACTTTGGTCCATGTTTTTCAGGAATCTTCCTTCTGAGAAGGTTTCTTAGTGGCCTTTGTCCCTGCCAGGTTATGCTCATTCACCAGTCAGTGCCATGTAGGAAAGGAGCCTGTGCTGTCCTGATTAATTCATTTGATCAGCCTGAGTTTATACAGTAGAGGAGTGCAAGCACAGCTGTGATCAGGTTTATCTTAAGATGATTTTACACAAGTTTCTGTATGCTCAATCATTTTTTTTCTGGAGATGTTGCTTATGACATAATAGACACCTTTGGGATTTTGATTCAACACGGCTGTACAGGAATGTTTCATATTTTACATGTTTTACTGTGGTAATCAATCTTAGTAACATAAAATTGAGAGGACAAGGATAAAAAGAGCAAAGGATAGTACCTAGAGGCAACCTCCTCCTGTATGTCAGTTTGGAGAGAGAGCCTTTAAAGGCAGTGAGCTCCACAGGAAACCTCTTCCTCTGATAAGAAAAAGCAGCAATCTGGAACTTTTGGGCTTCTCAGCCTTTTGAGAGTCTTACTGGGCTAAAAGGGGGAAATGTAAAGCAGCTGCAACTGCAGGACAGTGTAAGGGCACCAGACTGCAGGAGTTATGGGCTGGCTGCAGTCACCTAAGATTTCTCTCTCTCCTCAAGGAGCCACCAGGAGCCCTACCAAAGAGCCTTCTCTCTTCCCAAGGAGACCTAAGAGCAATACTGGGCATGGCAGGGGCAGACATTTACTGCCTTTTGAGTGTCACCATGTATTTTGGCCTCAGCAGGTAAGGAAAAAGAGACTGGGGATTCTTCTAGTGTGTACTAGTATATAAATATTTAGAAAAGGAAAAAAGAGAGACATAAAAGATATTAATCTCCTCCTCTGTCTGCTATTGTGTTACTGTTTACATAATTAAATCATTGTAGTGTGTCCAATCTTGCATTCTTCTAACATATCTGATGCAAACTGGAGGCTGCCTAATATTCATGATTAGTATTATTAATTGTTCACTATTAGTACTATTAGCCAGTAACTGGCTAAAAAAATTGTGACATTTGGTCGAACTTATTTATAATACTCAAAAATAGAACACAATCATGTGTGGTTATTTTTTGTATAAAAGTTTGCAGTGCTCAAAATTTTTTTTTTGTGTTTAATTTGGAAGCATGAAATTGCCTGAAAAACTAATGTATACCCACAGGTTATTTTACTGTGCAGCAAGTCCTAAAGAAGGTTAACCATGAGCAGATAGATTGTATTTTGAAATTTTGGTCCAGGGCCTTTAAAAGTGAATGTTTAACAAACACCAACAGTTTATACTTTAACAAACTTCAAAAAAAATATTGTTTTTTTTATTTGCACAACCATGAGGCTCATGTATGCATATTCCAGTAGGGCCATCTCTAAAAATTATCCTAAACAATAAGATCAGTTAAATAATACAGTCATCAAATCAGTTGATGATCTAGAAAATATCCTGTGAACATATCAACAAGATATCGAGAAAGTTCATAAAAATCCAGCCTTTACTTGTCCTAGTTTAGTCAGGATTTATTTAGTAAGGTAACATCCCCAATAGAGAATGAACAAAATTAAGAAAAGTGAGGGTTACATAGACAAGACTCTCTGGTTATTTATGTGAGACAGAAGCATGTCATGAGAGCTCTCTTCTGAAATAAGCTGACACTGAGCACTAATATGTCACAACATACCACAGATTGATTTCAGTTCAGTCAGCCTCAGATATAATGATTAATACAGATGATATTTAACTCTGCAATTTGCATATTGTGGATTAATGCTCAACCTGGGTGGTTACCATAAGTAAGGCATTCATCTCTCTCCTACATTCCTTCATCTGCAGATATTCAGGCACAACTTAGTTCCCAGTGAGCAATACTCACTACCATGATGAGCAATAGGAAATGAAAAGTTAAATCCAAAAGCAAAGAATCATCACTAGCTTTATAAATTTAGCATTCATATCAAGTAACTTACACAAGTCTGAACTGAAAACACTGTAATTATTTATATCTCCATGGGAAACTTATTGCTTTCATAAAACATCTAAATATATTGACAACCAGTAAATATTCATCATTTGAAAACTACTATCCAGCTTCAAGTTTTGCCAGTAATTAATTTAGTTCTGACAGGGTGAGCAATATTCTTGAGTATCTTTAAGACTTAAAAAAAAGGTCAGATTTGATTCTCATATTTTTCTTATGAAAGAACTGTGGAAATATATATTTCAAGAGAGCCAAACAGATTTGTAGGCAGCATCAGGAAATGTAATGATGGCATACCAGACACATATTTGATTGAAAAATATGTTTTTCAAGCTTTTTACTTACTGGTTGCAGTGGTAGGTGTTAACTGCTAAGCATGAAAAATCTAACAGATTCTTGAACTTTGAAGATCTCAGCCTGAAGATATTTAGTATTTTAAATAGTTGTCTTAATATATTTCTTGAAGTTTGGAGAAGCTAAGGATTTTCTGGTAACATATGGAGTTCTGTGGTTTTGGGATGCAGGCTTATTTTGTAGTTATGATCAGCCATTAGGGTCTATAATGTCTGTCATCCTAGAAATTTTATCTTTACTTCAAAGGTGTATGTATTTATACACCAGGAAAACTATGGATCCAGATATATGGCTACCAATATTTAAAAACTATTAAAGCCCTTTCTGTGCTGTGATGTCCTGTTATGTTTTAGATAGAATATTTTCTTGTTGATACTAAATACTATTACTTTTAATATTACCTCCAAAATGCAGTAGTACCATATTTTCAGGGGTATCAGATATTTCAGAAAGGTATCCTTCAAATATCATAATTTCTTTCTACAACATCTTGTTCTGGTGCAGGGAATTTCACAAGGAAAACAGCAAAATGCTGATCTTTTGCATTCAGCTAACCTTGGATCACAATATATGATCTATTTTAGGGATTTCAGTCTACACCCAAGTTCTAAACGGAATCAGAGGAAACATCTTCTCTTGTGACTTGAACTGTAATGGAAGCGGTGTTTAAAATTACTTTTTTATATGTATGTGGAAGAAGTCTTGATGAAGATCTGACACAACAATATTGTGTTTATCTGACAGACCATGAACCATACTTGCTCAGTGCCACCCCCTGCCAGAATAGCTCCTTGAATCTCCTGAATGTTTTTTACTTTAGAAATACTGTGATCAAGATACACAATATGACACATGGCTCTTCTCACTGCCACTTTGCAGCATGTAACTTCATACTTCAGTCTTCTCACTCATTGTGAAAATTCACTGTGTGCCAGCAAAGCAACAGATAGGAAAAAAAAATAGGCACTTGCTCCATGTACAATACTATGAATGAGAAAAGCAGCAGTGAAATATTCCTGTTTGTAAACTCCTTGGTGGCAGAGACTCTTCCACATTTCTTTGTACCAACTCTAATGAAGTTCCTCATACATAGAGACAGTCAATTTAAAAGAAGAAACTCTCCATTGCCTGAAACACACTTTTCCTTGTGAAGGATTACTGGTATTTTTTTTCCAATCGGTAGCTTCTAACCATAGTTACAGGGAAAGAAAATTAATTTTAAAAGGCATAAATTTTTCATTTGATGTAGGTGTTGCAGTAATTGTCCTTTTGCAACTACAAAAACTTGTGTTTCCACTTTCAAGATGTTGTTTCCCTTTCTCTGAAAGAGTAGAGCCCACCTCTCATAGCAGTGGCTGTTTCAGGACATCCAATGATTACATGAAGATATGCTGTTTAAATTTGTACTCAGTGTGAACAGAGTGCAAAATTACCAAATAGATACAGATTTAAGTGAGGTGTTTGGAAGACTTTATTCTGTTCACTAATGTAGCATGGAGTAGACATCCTCAGTCTGGGAAATAACTTGCTATTGTCACAATGTCTGCAGCTGGAATAGAGATGACTCAAATTGTAAAAAAAAAAAAAATTGAGTTTGGAATATACTACAGAGGTATGGATAATTCTGTCAAAAATGATTACACACTGAGAAACTGCTGACAGTAAAGTCATGTATGTTCCCTCCTTCCCTCCTTTTTCTGTTCTGTTGTCCATTCTCATCCTTTATCTCTGTGGTAGGAGAATCTCAGCAGTTTTCCTAACAAGCATTTTCTTCCCAAAATATCTTCTGTTGTACTGAAGATTGCAACCTCCTTTCCAACCCATAGATTTATTATGGTTAGGAAAAGCAGAACGCTTAGGAAAATTTGAGAGCTATTTATTTATTTGCTTACTTATTT